>JAZHYW010065260.1:0-18425 GCA_037355805.1 Ixodes ricinus | reverse complement strand
TGCACACGAGAATGATGAATAAGCATTTATTTTAGAAGGGATAGCTCTCAGGACTAATTGGGAAAAGGGAGAAGAGAGGAGGGGACGGCAGGTCATCCTCAGGCTGTAGGCTACAGATGCAGTGAATGATGCCAGTCTGTCTGGTAAAGTCTAGAAGATCAAGCAGCATTTGCCTTGCCTGGCTCGATTTTGTTACGGTAACCCAGGGGCGGATTCAGAGGGGGGTCCGGATGTCCTGACCCCCTCTTGATTTCTGCATGTGTAAAATTTAGGGTGTGAAACGAGGGAGAGGGGAGGGGTTCCTAAACATATGCTACGCTGACCAACACCTGACCCCCCCCTCAGGAAATTCCTGCATCCGCCCCTGCGGTAACCCAGTCCTTGTAGGTGGTTATTTGCAGTTTACGATGGAATCTATGTCGGACCAGCTCGTGTGCAGCACATTCCCAGATCAAGTACCTTAAATGTTGGGGGCAATGCGTCATTACAATCCGGGCAACAGGTGTATGTCTCTCTCTGCAGACTGCATCTCTCCACAAGATGCCGTCTGCTCCCAGAGCACTGCACCTATTCACGCATTGCAGCGACAATTCACGCTCGAAAACAGGGAAAGGGCTGTTTATGCCCCCTGTCCTCAATGAGTTTTCACTCGTAGGATACAGGGATTCGGTGTATGTGACGGTTGTAAGAGAGTGCAAGCCGCTTCCTCCTCAAGTGCTGCGGTCATTGAGTCAGTGGCTGTCGTGAGGTTTTGTAGTGTATTGCAGATTTGTGGTGTATGCCTTCTTTTGGCATGGCTGTTCAATGCCTGGAACGTGTTCCACAGGTGTGCCCTGTCTTCTCGCTAAAGGATTCGCAGTGGTGAAGCCACCGCTCCCTAGAGTTGTTTGCCGTAGCACTGCGCCTGCGCCATGTGGTGACACCCTGATTAGGTCATGGTGTGTGCAGCCTCCCTGCAGGCACTCCTGCCCCGAGAACAAGCAGTTGTTGCAGCTTGATTAGTTTGTCAAGCTGTAGCAGCTGAAGCCCGAACCAGCTTGTTAGGCTGCTGCTGATGGGAAACCTTGGCCTGCGGCTGCTAATAGGCAACCTGACACTGACGTAGCTCCACCTGCAGCAGGTGCAGCTCCTGCATGTGCTGTTCCTCCTTGTTGAGGGCGGCCACACAGGCTCCCTTCTCGGAAGCAAGCATCTGCTCAAAAGCGTCGGTGCAGCCCCCAGTCGTCCTCACTCAGACGGCCACATGTGGCGGCTGAGGAGGTAGAGAAGTCGGGGACCTGGTTGGTGACGCAGCAACCGCAACCTCCACGATGCTGCCCCAGTCCAGCGGCAGTGAGGCAGGCGAATCTGGGCAAGCACAACACATTGATGCCATGAGTGCTACAAACAACATAAGGACATGACAGAACAGGTAGAAACTGTCACAATGGCCCCACTACAGGAATGTTAAAGGGATTGTCCGGTCAAATTTTGTATTCGAGAAAACAATTGAATATTATTGTTATTGCCTCGAGAACCATCGTACGCGCAGTATCTGAATTTTATATGCCCCTCTGCATAAGTAATTGAATTTATACTGCTCCAATCGCACTCTAGCGTAAACGCTGCTTTCGGTGGCAACATTGGACCTCTGACGTCACACAACACAAGCGAGCATTTCTGTCTCGTCGTTTACCTGCGAGCAACGTTGCCTGCGAGTGAACGCCTCAGCGTGCTTCGTTTTTGTTGTTGTGCTCGACTTGTTCCGTGGTTGGGTGAGATTTTTGTTGCACGGTTGGGTGCCACAACCACCAGGGAGCACGTGCGAGCCAAGACATGACGTTCCGCCCTTTTCCGCGAGACATGCAGTGACGAGCAAAATGGACCGTCGCTGTGCGTAGGGACTGGGTTCCCGTCAAGATCGAGATGCCGCTTCTGCAGCAATCACCTCACAGAAGAGAGCTACGAGCTGTGCTCTAAGCGGACAGAAGGCTCGTAAGCTGAGGTGTGATGCTGTGCCGACGGTATTAAACTACTTCCATCCACTCCTCGCCCAAATCGCATCAATCAGTTTGATTATGCACCGAAACCGAAATCAACAGCTAGACCACCTGGAAACGATACCAGAAGTTGTATTTAGCATGCGTGCAGCCAAATTCTGTTTGACCGCATGTGAAAATAGAGCGTGGCTACGATTCACCAAGCTCGTCGAAGTCAAGTGACGACATGCCTTTGAACGATTCTCCGTTTGCCTTCGACCCGCGGACATCGCCTCTGAGGGAACGACCCGCAGCCTCATCACCGATCCAGTGGATCCGCAGAAATGCGTACCCAGATGCCTCTTCGTGTACCTATACTTCATTTCACTTTATCTGAGAGCGAAGCGAAAGCTAGAAGCGCGAGACCAGCGCTTTTTACGTTTCTGCCCAGATCGCGCACTCGAGCAAAGACTGAACGCACGGAGCTTTCGTGTTTGCGCTTCCAGCTTTGCCTTTGCTTGCACATAAGGTGACACGAAGTATAGTTGCAGCTTCAGAGACGAAATCTGCATCATTTGCTTTGCAAGCGCTCCTATAAAAAAAACTTCGTCTCACCTTAGTATGGACTATTGTTAGCCGCGCGTGCTAAAAGCGCGAGCTAGTCGCTTTGAATGAAGCTGCGGCGGCTGCACGAGCGCTCGTGCAGCAAGTGCTCTAGTCAAGGCAGTCAAGGCTGGCCGCTTGCGCTAGCACACCCTTCGCGGTTAGTCCATGCTAGGGTGAGACGAAGTATAGTTCGATTGGCGGCCGCCGCAGTTGTGTTTGCGCGACACGGCATACGTTTGCTCGAAGCTTATGGCTGTTTTGGGTAATATCGTACTATAAGGCGTGACTTTTTATACACACGCTTGGGAACTGCATTAAAAGAACCGTATTTCAGTCGGGCACAGCCTAGGAGACTATATAATTCGAAACAAAACACAAGACATCCATCGACCAACGCTTGTTATCCCGACCATCCGACAAACCTTTGCGTTTTGTGACGTCACGCAGCAGCTACGGATGTCAGCCATTGACACTGGCGAAATTCGGGGTGCAGTTTCGTACATACGCTCATGAAAGGTTTAATTATTAACGGGTGATCATATATCAAAATAAAAATGACGTTTGTGTACATGAAGGCTCCCTCGACGTAACGAGCGCAAAAACTTAAGTACTTCCGGTTTCGACCGGACAATCCCTTTAAATGCCAACTGTTGGTAAACATGAAAGTCTGCTCAAGGGCGCTTGTTCTGCACCACTCTTATGCTGTGGCTGATTTACAGTCGCATTACTGCAGCATTTTTGTCTCTGTACGCTCGGCCACAAATATGTTTTTTCCCAATTAAACGACAATGAACCTCGCCACAGTGAATGACACGAACTGTCTATACAGGATATACAAAACTGCCAAAACCAACGACCAAGGAGCGCCTCTCGCTGGTGGAGGCTCTACTTGACGGAGCCTTCCTTCCTTGTTCTGACCCTTTGCCTTCCGTGATACTGTCAATAGCGGCAGCGCAGACTCCGAATGGTGATACTGTCAAAAGAGACAGCGCTGTTATCTCGGACGTTGTTGGCCCTCGGGCAAACGTGTGGCTTATTTATCAATAAACACGTCATTTTCCAGACCCAAGGAATTTACTGTGTTTCTACGTGGTACCCCTAAAGGGGAAACCCACAAGTCGCATTCATGGAAACACGGCCCATTGTCACAGTTTTTAGCGTTCCTATGAGACAGTATGCCAAAATCGAAATAATAAATAAACGGAAGAGCATAGACAAATTTTTTTATAAATAAATTTTGGAAGCTGTGTGGTCTAGCAGCAAGTAACCTTGATGTGCACGTAGCAAATGCAATCTAAAGCCTTTACCCAGAATCATGTCGGTCGTCATGCTCGTTCACCGTGGCTTCGGGAATGGCGGCTGGCAGCATTGAGAGCACCGGCCAATGGCAGCCGCATTGCCATGTGGGACACTACTGCCCCCACAAGCTGGAGGGACGGGCTCATTGGTCAGCGGGTGCAACACCTCCTGCAACGAGAGGCCGAAGAATACCCTGTGAAAGCGTCCGTGAGTTGAGATGTACACAGCACAAAACAAAGAAAAACAAATCATACTGCAACTTATCCGGTACAATTTGTTGTTCAACATTTAACTGCAAGAATGAAATGCGAAACAAGTGATGATGTCATAGCTGTGCTGTTTGTTGTGTGTGGAAAATGCTGGAGTAGCTCAATGTTATCATCGACAGCAGTCATACTAAGGACACACAATATTTCAAATCAATAATGTATACTACTACCCAAATTAAATTTTTGCCGTCTTAATCATGCCGGTACAATGCGCTGGTTAACCTCACAAATGAATGACAATGGTTGCACACTAACATGAACACCTGAAAAAAGACAGCGGTCAACAACTGGACTCCAGTACGTCTCATGTTCACATAATGGCATTTATTAGGAGGTTACAATTAGGAATTAAAGCTGGTAGTCAATTAAACCAGCACAAGATTTTTTTTTCTTCAAAAGACTAGCACGCAAGCAGATGAAATGCTAGGTCTAACTGACATAATCTAAACTCCTACTTAACGTAACTTCTACGTGCACTATTTTCAGTTTCGTGCGTCGCGTTTTATTGATACGCCAGGTTGCCTCAAATTCTCCTCAAGAAAGGGGCCGGAGCCCAAGCTAGGGTGGTGTGGCGCAACCGGAAGGTTCGCAGCGTAATTTTCGCTTGGATATAATAGCACAACACGCAAACGAAAGTTGTCTGGTGTCTGCACAAGAAGCACCAAAGATAGCGACAATTCACTGTCACTGCCCACCTGCGGCCTCGACAGTAACGTGCTTGACTAGCTCCTGCGGACGCTGCAGGTTGCCACAGCAAAGTCCCCTGCAGAGTTATTTAGTACACACGTCCTGTCATGTGATTTTGCGAACGCATTGCGTTATTCTGACCGAATACAGAAATAGATTATACACACCTGTTGCGTGGATGCCCGCTTCTTCTCGGAGTCTGTTTTCTTCCACTTGGATTTACCGTTGTCCCAACACTCGTGGGCGGACATGCGGCTGGCGGTTATACTGGTTATTCTTCGTGCAGTTTCTTCTATGCGTCAACTTTAGCTTCTTTCGGGGAGTTGTTAGTAGTAGCACGAAGAAGGTCCCCTCCTTCGTGTAAACCACTCGTCCTTCTTGTCACCTTCGTTGAACGACATCGTTAAAGGGCAAGACACTCTGGTAGGACACTGAAGTATGAGGAAGGGTGAAGAAGATGCTCGTTCTAGGCGGCGACAGCGACACAGATAGGCGGTGAGACCAGCTGAGACGGCGAAGAACGGGCGAGACGGCGAGATGCGGAGACGAACGCCCGAGACGGAGACGACGGAGAAGCCGATAGCGGCCGCCACCGTTGCCAGACTGGAGAACGCTTGTGGCTGTTTGTCCAAAAACCGGCTACAACGCAGAAAACATGCGCGCTGCGAAGCAGTTAGTAAAATTAAGTAAAGTAACATTAGTAAAATGTGTCCCTTTAAATAATGTGAACTAATATGTTCATAATTCACACCGCAATAATGTTTTTAACTTCACTTTTTACTACAACCTCGTAACCCATAGGCCGTGTTCATTTACTCGATCTTACTCCAGGGTAAAGGTTTTTAACCCTTGGCGTTCTAAAACCTACCCGGGTCCAGCGTTTTTCAATTTGTACTGTCACGTGATACGATCCGCCGGAGTAACTCGGATCCATTTGGGTAAAATTTGGAACAGAGCCATAGCCAGACGCCAGACGCCCGTCACGTCTCCGAGGAGCTCCTCAGCCGAGGAATTGCCGAGGCGCGTCTTGCGTGACCGATGATTCCTCGAGTGGAGGCGAGCTTCTTTCCTCCACTCCAGTGAGTCGAGGTGGATGTGTCGAAGTCCGAGGCTCGTATGCGAAGCGTCGTAGCTTGTACGTACGTACTAACAGCCAGAGTCGCTTTCTCAAGTAGGAAATTGTTCGTGCAGCATATGCGCGTGCAAATATTAGGGCGTTCGCTCGCGTCCTTAGAACCCACGGAGGCTAGTCGTCAATCGCGAAAGTCGGAAAGGCGTTTGATAATGGCTGGAATCCAGCAGTGGCGATCAAGAAATCGGTTAAACGCAAACAACTGGCTAGCGGCACCGCGCTGTGCTGCGCCAGTGCCGTAACGCGACAAAGACATTGGCGGCATCGGCGTGTACGCCTGGGCGTGAGCTGATGAGGAAAAATATATCTGCACACCGTAAATAACTTTGGCGCTCCCCCTGGCGCGCGCTAAACCTAAGGCAGCGAGTAGCTATGTGCTCTGCCTAGGTTCCCTGGTTGCGTACATTGGGAGTCACGGGCGTGTTGTCTACTGTGAGAGCGTCGATCTCACTTCTTAATTTTCAGTTTTCTGGATTACACACTCGCCGGCCTACCTTTGACTTCGGTAAGGCCGGCGTGGCAGCCACGAGCAGCCAAAGGCGGCGGCGTCGTCTGCTCGCGGGCGAGGCTTGCGGGGGTGACGGCCGGAATAGCCGGGCGCGCGTACCACGTGACTACAAGGGCCAATCACGGCGGGCCTCTCTCCCCCTTTCTCTCTCTCTCTCTCTCTTTCCCCCTCGCGGCTCTGTGCAACACCTCCTAGAAGACAAGGCCGTAGCGCTCTTCTCGTGACGTCGCGAAGGAAGGCCATCAGGGGCGCGCGGCGAAGCGAAGGCAACGCGCGTGGATCGACCGTCGTAACGCGCTTTTAGTCACATACGCGTGTCTTATTAGCTAAAATGAAAGCTGCACTAGCAACGGGTCTCGAAAATATTTTATTACACGGGCAAAATATTACACCACTAAATAATCGGGATGAAATGGTACGGGGTATTCGTATAAGCGAAAACATTGAGCCACGCAATAATTGCTGTAGGAATGCATATTTTACACAGAAATACTTCGACAAAATGGCGAGACACGCAGTGATAGGACACAGCAAAACAAATCACAGTTAAAAATCAGGTAGATGTAGACAACGCGGTACACGGCTAGACAAGTGTCACTTACGATCATGTAAGCGATGTTATCGCGTGCAGTCACTGAATTCTTGCATCATACCCCGGCCACACGGCAAAAGTAATGTAATTTCGATCGAATGACATTATGGGGTCGACAAATCAGCTTGCGACGCTCGTATAATCACTCAAGACCTCGATCTGATGAAGTCCCATATCATTTAATGAAAATATATTAAATTTTCCGTGTGGCAGGGGATACTAAGCTTACTATTTACAGTCAACTAATTTACTTCTCCCTATGGTCTCGAGCTGCCTTAGAACAAAATATCCGATTTTGTATACAATATACTATTACCTTAAATACAGTTAAGATTCTAGTATAAAAGCGGTAAAAGCAATGAAATAGCATTAGTATAAATAAACACATAAGCACAAACAACGCACTTTGTATAATCACACAAACTTGTTATTCACCTTCCAGTGAAAAACTAGAATATTACCACGCATATTTACAAATGTCGACGCAACCGCACACGGATAACAACGAACAAGATGCCAATCTGTCACGAAAAACAAACAAAAAAACCCGACTGCAGCACTTTACTCGCGGCCCACATGGCCAAGAAAGCCCGTAAATAAGGTGTTACTCACCTGTCGATCGTATACTATACGTCCCACAATATCCGTGGCGAAAAGATTTGAACACGAACTTTAGGTCTCTCTCTGTCGAAAGAGGTCTATCGATAATCGACCAGTGTCATCGTTGGCTGGTTGCCACATATGCCACTCAAACCGTAGCAGGACTTGTTCCGCGAATCCACGTAACTGCCGTAGTATCAAGCGAACACAAAAACACTACCCGAGACTGCGGTGACGATCAAGAAACCACAGGAAGGATCAAGAGAACCACACACACACACACACACACACGAGACAGCGAGCGGCAGCAGTGTGGGAGGCTTAACCAGCTTAACGTCGTCGACCCATCTCTTGCTCGCGCGCGCTCCTGCAGCGATGACTGGATTTTTTTCGGTTCCCTTCTCTTCTCAAAGTCTCAGGGTTCCTTTTTAGACAAGTCAGCAGCTCACACACAGCGTAAATTTACCAGAATCGGAGCCCGTATCGAGGGAAGAAAACGTCGCAAAGGACCGGTTCATTCGAAAAGTGTGGAGATCTGCGGGATTGCACCGATTGCACGTAGTCCCGCGGTTACGGGGATAATCATAAATAAAAAATTCGTACTTTCAACCTTGATATCACGTTGTATATTATGTTCATATTATATATATAATAAATTGTACAATACTGCGCTTTTAAAACATGTATTAATGTCAGATAAACGCTTCCGAACACCCCGCGCCGCTCGACAAGAAACATTTTTTTTCACGTCGATGCGGTCTATGCCAGAAAATGTTTCTCACGTAGTTGCGCTATGGACTTCCTTCCTCCGCCATTGTGACGTAACCACTCGGAGCGCTCTGGCATTCTCTTCTAGGAGGTGTTGCTCTGTGTCCTCCACCAAATGTAAATACGCCCCGGAGGAGATTGACGAATGAGGGGAGGAGGAGGAAAAGGGTATACCCTCCCCTCAGTACCCTTCCCTCCTCCTCCTCAAGAGCTGCGCTCTAATTTGGCGTTACAGGGAGTTGTAAACGGCTTTCATTTTTATAGAGTGTACTGGCTGAGTATACTTATAGTATGCCCAAGTGTACAGAATGTGCATTTTAGTCACATGATGCACTGTAATAATAGTTTAAGTGTGTTATTCGTATTATGAAGTATTATATAGAATGTACACTCAAGTATATCATATTGAAATGTTTCCAAGCAGCTTGAAAGCGTGTAGTTGCGATCCAAGAAAAAAAGGCGGACTCCACCCGAGACGCTGGCCGGCAGACAGCTTTCATTGTTACTGGGAGCATACCTTGCGTGCAAATGCGAGTTTCTACGAGTTAAGTGTAGTGTTGTTTTTATTGGTTCGGTTGCAAGCGCCTTGTGAAAGTGGTGGATATTCGGTATATTCGAAATAAACCCTGGGGTGACGGTGACAGGTTTGAATGTGTTGGTGACGATGGTCGTCGCACAGGGGTGTTGATATATTTCATGGTGGCACTGTTGGGCGCTGTACAAAACACGCGTATATCTGCGCTGGTCGACCTATCGACTCGTTGTCATGATGTTCGAAGCAACAGCGCACCCGAAGGCTATCACTCCAACGGCACAAGCACGGAACTAAAAGGAACGCTCACACAGCGCTGACAAATTTTGGTTTGTATTTTGGCGTTTCTGATAATTCGTTCCTTTGACAAAAGAGCCACAAGACAAGGACATTCAAGTAAGAGATACAGAACAAGCGCTTGTGCTGTGTCTTTTACTTTATGTCCTTTTCTTCTGGCGCTTTGTCAAAAGCAACGATGCACCAATTAGCCCATCCCTCACCATGTTTACTTCGTCTTCTACTCCTATGTATAAAACAAACTCATTGTCGTCGGTCGTTCCGGCCAAATTTTCTGTCTGCGCGTTATGTCGGCTTTTATTGAATTTCTCATTGCGACTCATAGTCGAGTACGGCGTATCCTAGCCAAGCAGCACACAGTATTGCGCCGATATTCGCGTCAAGTTAGAAGTTTATGCCGATACCATTTTGAACCAGTCAATATCTGGGAAGTATCGGATGGGTCGGACCGACGCCATCTTGACATACCGTACTCGCCGTCATTTTTGGTGTAGTGTTGAGAGTGTCCTTTGTAAATCGGCTACGCTCAGGAGGTATTCGGAGTTTTTGACCGACTGTAAACCTACGTTGAATAGAAAAAATGGAGCAAAAAAGAAATGTGCTTGCTTTTAGCCCCATGAACAGCTTGAAGCTGGGGAGATTAGCTGCCTTCTCCATCTCCCTTCAATCTCGCCTTTTGTTAAGCCTCTCCACCTTTTTCGTCTTAGTGTGGCTGTGAGCGAGAGCGACGGCCACTTGAAGCATATCAGACGGGTGGAGCGAAATAAGTGACCGCACTCCGTAGTACAAAAACAATTGGACGAAAATTTATGACGTGACCCGCTATGACGCGCTGATGTGCTCATGAGACCGTAGCCCTCACTGTTTGTCAAGTTGTTGTAATGGGTGGGGGCCACGTAGGTCCGGTTTTCGAATAGCGCTCTTCAGTGCTCTGTTTTCGTCCGTTGCAGTCGCGGCCATGGTTTTTTGTTGTGAATGGCCGGAATACGTCCAGGCCAAATTGTCTGTAAAGTCACTTGTCTTCGTCGGAATCCATGGAATTATTGCTTTGTGTTCGTTGAACATCCTTCGACAAAGAACTGCTCATGAGACTGCCGTTGAATGTGGGTGACCTTCTACTTTCTCGACTTTGTGTTGGCGTTGCTCTGCTCTGATGGACTCGGATTATGCATCTATCACGGATTACATGAAACCGCCGCACGCTTACACTGGCGACTGGCGCAAGGCACCGCCCAATATGTGGCGCACAGCGCATGCGTACTCTGCTCCATCCGACAGGCCGGTCGACCTAGGTTCCTCGGCCGGCTTGGCAAGAAGCGCTTGTCTACATTATTTTCGAGTTTGTAGATCGACACTGGAAGTCGGGGAGTTTGGGTGAGTCCTTGCTCGAATTTATCTGTTTCTTACTGTTATCGAAGGCTTTTGACTACAGTTTGGACAGGAGTCACGTGTGTTCAAGGAATTAAGCGGATCTGGATTCGCGAGAGGCGAGATCTCACCCGGCGAGCCACCGGCCAGGTAGGCCTATTTCCGCCTAGGTGGGAAGAGCCCGCTCGCGCAGTGCAATCGCCGCAAGCTTGTCGAGTTCGTAGTCGATAAGTGAACCCTCCGTGCTGTCGCCGTTTTCGCGGTGATAGCAGACGGTGTCCACACGTAGACCAGCTTCGCCAAGCGAGCTGAGTCCTAATTTACAAAGATCCTGTGGGGCTATGTACAACAAATGTTTCGTTTCTCCTAAAAAAAAAAAAACGGAAATGACGACATCACGTCTTATTGATTTTTTTTTATTTATTTACATGGGGTCCTGCTCCACCCGTTAGGGCATTATAGCAGGGAGAGGGACGTGTGCCGAGACGTCATCAGGGCCAGTTGCTTTCGAGGTTTTTATTTCGGGAAGAGGTTTTCGGATTCCGTTCACATGTAGGTCAATTCGAGGCATCTCGTCCCGAATTAGGTTTGATAGAAGAGGGCACTTACGGGAGGTGTCGAGTCACTAAAAACTGATTTAAAGTGTTTCTTAAAAATGTTTGACTTGTTTAATTCTTCGTTAACGAAAAGATCACCATGAAACAATGTCGGGATAGAAGTGTCAGTTTTCTTGTGCCCCTAACGAACCTCCAAAACTCCTTATGATTGTCCGAAAGGCTGTTGTTCAGTCTGTTGAAATATGACTTCTTGCACTCTTTAATTATTTTTTATAGCGTGCTGCCATTGCCTTAAGTTTCACTCTGTTGGAGGTGGTTCTATTCTTGCAATAGCGCTCATAGGCTCTTCTCCGAGCGCCGATTGCTTTTATAACATTACGGTTGACCCAGGCTTTATTTTGCTTTTTCCCATCTTTTATTGTCTTACTTGGTATATATGTTTCAACGAGTTGCTCTATTTTTTTTTAATGATAACCCACAGGGAGTGAATATCGACAAAGGTTGATTTGCGATTAAAGATTGCAAGGTAACGTTTGAGGTCAGCTGAGATAACATTGTAGTTTCCTTACCATACAAATATATTTTTCTTGTTATTTGTTTTTTCATTGTTTGCTTAAGAATTGAGAGCTCTGCTCTTACACAGTCATGGTCACTTATACCAGGAACGACAACCGTTTTTTCGAACAGGCCTGTCATGTTGAATAATAGCAAATCAAGAGTATATTGTCCCCGCGTAGGTGATATTACATGTTGAAAATTATTATTTGTTGAAAATTCTGAAAACTTCCGGTACTCAATGCCATTCGGAACAATGATATCATAATCTAACATCGAAAGACCAGGCAAATTAAAATGTCCGCCTAATATTATACACTCATTCGGGATAATGTCGATTACATCCTGTAACAAACCGAAACATTCATAGCCAGAGCTCGGAGGCCTGTAATATGCTCCAATCGCAAAGGACATTCCATTGAAATTTATTCTACACCATAGTGTTTCAATATCTGCAGAAGTAGTATCTAGGCGCACACTTTGAAGGTTATCGGAAATGAGCAAGAACACACCGCTACCGTGCCTATGTCGATCTTGGCGACATACTGAATTAACCACTTGGAAATACTTCCGAGTCATCAATAGAGCTATTGAGCCCCGACACGGTGCCGAGTACAATGGACGGTTTTATCACACCAAGTAAACCACCAAAATCGTCAATTTTGTTCATGATGCTACGACAGTTTACAATAAGGACTGTTAAGATTCATTTTTTGTTTGTCTCTTGGATGTTTGTTGTCGAAGCATACGGTAAGCTTCAAGAAGACCCATGACTTCCCTGTAGAGGAGAAGAAGCAACGCTGTAGCCGATAACTTCGGTCACTCTTTGATTTGCACCATCATACCAGTACGTTTTATCTTTAATACTCAGTTTATCAAAACGGATATTATAAAGTGCATTTCTTACTTTACCAAATTCCAGAAGCTTTTTACGGCAAAGTCGAACTGCTAGCGGGAAGTCTTCGCGTATTGCATAGCCATAATCTTTGAGTTTGTGAGCAGAGCCTAGGACCGTCACCTTTTGCTTGAATAGGCCAAATTTAATACTAATGGATCGTTTCTGTTCGGGATTGTATTTGCCGAGACGATGGGCTCTCTCGATGTCGCTTGGCATGATGTTAACACCCAAATTTTCTGCGCACACGTTAAGAATTATTTTTTGGGGGGGCTTCTGCCCACGATTCCTTTCTGCATCGCTGATACCAAAGAAGAGCAGGGTCGATCTGCGCGAACGTGCCTCAGAATCCATCTGCTTAGTCTTTGAAGGAAGAAGCTTGCTGTTCATTGCTGATACTTGGGAATGCAAGTCTTCCGGTGCATTTTCAGGTGCACATGCTCTAGCGTCCTCCAGAGTCTTTATTCTAAGATCTATTTCAGTAAATCTGCGCTTGGTTTAATTTTTGCCATTCCTTCAGCTTTTTTTAATATCACTCAGCTTTGTAGACTGACCCGCCTGCAGTTTCTTGACAATGTCATGTATGCTGTTCAACAACTCCTCTTGCCGCGTAGGCCCCGGATCGGACTCTACGTCGCCGCACAACAGCAATAGTAGCACTCGCCATAATGTCATGCGCTTAAACAATTTCCTAATACAAGCGCCAGGGCACAGCAGAGCGTCTAAGTACACACAGCTGCTTCCAGCAGAAGCATCGTTTCGACGTTCACTAACCTGAAGGCAGAGAAGAAACGGATTTAGGAACAACATCGCTGTTGCTCCACCGTGCCCTCTGAAGAAGTGCTGCAGCGTCGCTCCTTTTGTAGGCTGCTCCGATAGTGTCTCCATTCGTTGAAATGGCCAGCCGAAAGGGGGCAGGCACGAGAAGCTCGAGCATAGAGTAATACAGTAAACGTAAAGAGAGGACACAGAAGCCGATTGGCGGCCCAGATAGTGCGTTTAATGCCCTCCGCTACGTGGCACTTTGCTGTAATTTGGTTGATAATAATTAGAGCTCTTTCTCCAAGAAGTATTTATTTTCTAAATTATTATGCTGTAGAATTATTTAAAGTACTTAAAACGACTAAAGAGTGTTCGTCAAATACGTCGCAAAAACCACGTGATGAATGGCGCCTGCCATGGCCTGCCTGCCTGCACGCCGTCGCCTCTGCATCATTCTGCATGGCCTCTGCTGCTCCGTGCGTTGTTCGTCCGTGCCATCCCTGCCGTCCGTCTGTGCTTTCTGCTGCATCATGTTCGGTCGACTTTGCATCAGTCAAGGTGACGCATGACCGCCCGCGTGCTCGCATGCTGGGCGTGAATTTGTGGAGCCGAGCGGCTTGAGAGTCTCGCGCTATTGTTTCCGTTGGGCTGTCGGGCTGCACTTGATCGTGTGTGCATCTTGATTTTCGATTAGGTTGTTTTAAAAAAGAGCTTAACTCACGACCACGCACACGACATTGTAAATGGATTCACAGATGACGGTGTGGAACGAATCTCTAACATTACAGATAGAGGCTTGGTTGTTGCGCTCTGTGGAATTTCCGGGAAGTGGGGTGGACTTAGCCCCTTGCATACACTGTTGGGCACATTCCAACAACGTCTTCTGTTACACGCAGTCTTCTCAGTTCTCTCATTCGGGAGCTTAAGACTGTTGGCTTCACAATAAAGGCTATGGTCTGCGATTAGGGGCTTCAAACATAAGCTTGGCCAACCAAAGGTGTGTGTGTGTTAATAAGCCATTTTTTGAAGTTGACAACGAGTATGTTTACTTTATCTTTGATGTTCCGCACCTCACCAAAACCACCTAGAGCAATCTCCAAGCACACAAACTTTGCATTGGAAATGAGGTCATTGAGTGGTCCCATATTGTTGAACTTTATCAATGCCCCCTCCAGAGATGAGCTTGCAATTGGCTCCGAAACCTACTGAGAGACACATTCTTCAAAAACCTTTCAGTAACATGGAAGTAAATCGTGCCGCACAGGTACTGAGTGCCTCACTCTTTCTTGCAATCCTATACCTTCTTTATGCCAAGGAGCTTCCTGAGACAGCCATGGCTACCGCCTATTTCTGTGGTATGATGTACATACATTTTGATTGTCTAAATAGCTCCCAATTCAAGAAGACAGGGCAGAAGTGCCGTCATGCCATTCTGAAGGGAGAATCTAAAATAATCGATTTCTTTCACCAGCAACTCGGATGGATTTCAGTATGGCAGTTGTAGGAGGCAGCCACAAGCCATCATAGGGTGGCAAGTTACTATAAAAAGTGTCCTCATGTACTGGGATGACCTTTCAAACAGCCATGACTTTAAGTTCTTACTTACACGACGCCTGCAGCAAGACCCACTTGAGAAACTTTTCGGAGCTCTATATACGACAAATGCTGGGCTGCAACACAAACCCAAATGTGTATCGGTTCAGCTTAGGACTAAAACAATAGAGATAAACTGTTCAAACTGTGAAACAATGGAAACGTAGAGGATGACAAACTGACCTCCTCAAGGAGTTGCCAATATCTTCGCACCATAAAAGTTCAATTTCAGACAATGTGGGATGTCTTCCAATTGATAACTTCCCGCCACTAGAGGATATTTCTGAGCTGGCATCAGACATCAGGTCTAACATAATTGATGACTCGTCCACTTATTACGTTTGGGGCTATTTGATCAAGCTTGTGCTTGAACAGACAACCCACAGCTGTGGCTGTTCTCAGCTGCTATGGGATGAGTCTGATAACTTGACCAGGCCTCACCAGTACTTTCTTGTGCTTAAAGCATACCACGTGCCAGGAAAACTCTTCGGGAACTTAGCAGTAATATCACAGGTTGCCTTTAATTTCATTCAGCAACTAGAAAATTACTTTTTCCTATAATAGAGAGTGTGGCACACGTTCGAGGAGTATGCCGCCTTGTATCGCAGACTTTGAGGTCTGGGTGGTTTCAGCCTTTGCTCAGAGGAGTGCCACAAAATGTTTTTAAAAATGTTTTGCAGAATACGCTTGTGTTGGTATGTTCGATTACCTAACCGGAATTCGGACAAAGTTCGGTTGCACTCTTCAGTGGCTGGTAAGCAACTAGACAGGTTTAACTGTTAATAGTGTACGACGGCGGCTGCCAAACCAAAAACAGAAAGTGCTTATTAATTGGGCGGTGCTGTTTGCACTCCAAACATTTGTTTCCCCTTTTTCCAGAAAATGTGTATCACGTCTCCCCAACAAAAATATTTAGTCACTTTCAACAGAATTTCTATAGAAAATAGTGTATATAGGCTAAAAATATACGAAAGAAAATGTATCCACTTTTGTATCCACTGTCCATAGTTTTTACCTGCTTTCTCTGAGGCCATACTTTTTTCCTGAACAATTTCGGGGAATGTTTAGGGACGTTGAATCTTGTCAGATTTCGAATAGAGCTCTCATTGTTTGGTAATAGCTTGCCCGCAGTGAGTTTGAGGCTATGCAAATTGGTGTTTTTTATATTAGCTGGAAATTGGTAATTTGTACTATCCGATGTGTGCTTCGCACTCTTATTGTACTCTTATTACTGGTAATGATCGCGATGTCTTATTTATTTCTGCACTCACTTCCCGTGCCCGAGTCGTCGTGAAGATGAATAGATCATTCAGCATGTTCTCTGTGGAAAGTTTTTGTTAACTCTGTTCCGCTAAGAATCTAATACAAAGTGTACGATATGCCGAACTCCTTCATATTAATTTATTTTTGTGAGTATATGTTTCGTATAAAACATACAGAGCTTATGAAGTAAATCGTGATTACATAAATGTGGTCCAATAAAATGTTTTCGAACCACTTACTGTTGTTGACCCCAAAATGCTGCACCAGCCAGGAGTCAATGTGGCGATTGTGTAACTTCAATGTTTTACAATAGGAAAAGAGCAAAAAATACAGCTCTGTTTTTGAAGTAAGCTGAAATATTGTTTGACACATTTTGCAGGGATTCTATTGTAATAATGAAAATAAAAGTGCATCAATATTAAAAATAAAACACACACAAAAAAACAGCGGCTTCGGGAGTCGAGGAGCTCCCGAGAGCCGAGCGAGGAGCGAGAAGGGGGGGGGAGAGAGAGAGAGAGAAGGGTAAAGGAGAACCGGAGCAGAAACGCCTAATCCGAAACCGAAAATAACTTGACCGGAACCGGAATCAGATTATGTTTAATGCCAATGGACCTTTTCCGAGAAGCGTTCTGCGCACGCGCGAGCACCCGATGCCAAGCGGCGGAAATTGGCACCAAAAATCGAGGAAATTCGGAAGGAGGCTGTAGATCAGCGAGTAGCAAACGTAATTGCAGCGTACATATAATTGTGTTACGCAAAAAAGAAAGCGGACGGAAAGAATAACACGACGTTTGAGTGGACGCCACGAATGCCCCACTTGGACGGCGCGTTGGGCACGCCCCGCTGCTCAGAGAACGAAGAAACTGGTAGCGTAGCTCCCATTATCGATTGGTAGCGCAGGTAGGTCCCTTCCTCGATTTTTAGTTCGTGCAGCCACCGCCTGGTGCCGTCGGTATGTGAAAAAGGTCCATTGCTAGGAGCGGTACCTGTCACTCGTCTATCTGGGCCGCTGGGGCCTATGGCAGTGTCCGCTCTCGTCACATTCTATGGCTGGGGCGGTTGCCGCTGTCGTGGCAGCTTGGCTGTTCATCACGGGATGTAGTCGAAAGCGCCAGGAATCCTTCTTGAAACTGGGACACAGCAATAGCCTGAAGGCAGAGAAGAAACGGATTTAGGAACAACATCGCTGTTGCTCCACCGTGCCCTCTGTATCTCAAATGACAAAACTTCACTATGAAAATGTGGGCGGAGATGGGTGAACCGAGCGGCGGAAGTGACAAAACTATGACATATTGTTTCCACGCAGTTTTGTCTGAAAAGGGTACGGGTCCGTCGATGGTCTCTTTCGGTATGAAACCGACTGACTTTGTCTCATTTTGCTAATGGGTGCCTTCTTGTACGGGAAACAAGGCTCGGTTGTGTGTATTAGTGTGTGAGACATGAATGAGGACTATTTTACGAGCATCTGCCGCTGGCAAAGGACGCTTCAAAATGGATTGTGCTGCCGCGTCGTTGAGAGCGCAGTGGAGAGGCCGGCGAGGCTACGACGGATACGCTGTCCTGCCGGGCCGTGCTGGTTTTACCATTTACCATTGTGCAAACAAAGCCGTGTTGGTGTCGTGTTGTTACCGCTTCGATTGTGAATTCTAGCGAAGCCGGCGAAACACCCAGCGTTCCGTTCGTCTCGGCAGTGCACGTAATACGCCATGGTGACACATCGAGATCGCCATGGACCGTGTACTCGGGTTCACACTCGTGCTAACTTCTGCAAATGAGTTAGCGGCAATCCAGCGTTACGACCATGGTACGTGTAATGGACCTTTTCCGAGAAGCGTTCTGCGCACGCCCGAGCGCCCGATGCCAAGCGGCGGAAGTCTGCACGAAAAATCGAGGAAATTCGGAAGGAGGCTGTGGATCAGCGAGTAGAAAACGTAATTGCAGCATACATATAATTGTGTTACGCAAAAAAGAAAGCGGACGGAACGAATAACACGACGTTTAAGTGGACGCCACGGATGCCCCACTCGGAAGGCGCGTTGGGCACGCCCCGCTGCTCAGAGAACGAAGAAACTGGTAGCGTAGCTCCCATTATCGATTGGTAGCGCAGGTAGGTCCCTTCCTCGATTTTTAGTTCGTGCAGCCACCGCCTGGTGCCGTCGGTATGTGAAAAAGGTCCATTATTAT
>JAZHYW010065259.1:0-10155 GCA_037355805.1 Ixodes ricinus | reverse complement strand
ACCTTCGGCGACCTTCTTCCGAGTTTCAACGCGGCGGAAACGAGTCATGATCTGTCCGGGAACGTCGCCTGCTGGACGGGGCCTACGCGAAACGAGTCTCGAGGAGTACGGAACCGGCGCCTACGTGTCTGCGCCTGCGGAGACAGGTCTCGACGCGCCCGTGACGTCAACGGGACGTGTGTGCGTGCGTGCGGCTTGGTGCGCTCCGAAAGGGGAGAGAGGCCGGGCCTAACTGCGGAGACAGGTCTCAACGAGTCTGTGACGTCAACGGGACGTGTGTGCGTGCGTGGGGCTTGGCGCGCTCAGGAAAGGGAGAGAGGCATGACCTAATTGCGGAGGACCATGGCTACGACGCACTTCTGGCTACGACGCGGCGGACTTTGCTACGACGCACTTGACGGCGGGTTGCTGCTGCGCACCTGCTGCCCTGGCGGGGAGTGAGGGAGAAAACGGACCCTATATAAGGCGGAGCGCGAGGCTGCTCAGGAGTTCTCTCGGATTTGACGACTGTATCGCAACCATGTAATTAAACCGTTCGTTACGTTACCAATTCTCCCACCTCCACTGGACCCCTGGGTTCTTCACTTCGGGGAATGGTCGTCGTCACGAGCCAGGAAGCTCCCGGACGTGCGGCTCAAACCCCGCCTCTAACAACTGGTTGGCAGCGGTTGGGATCGGACCATGCGACATCGTGCTACATCTGCGGGTGAGCGTTTGGACTTTGCTTTGAGATTCGCCAGGCTTCAGATTATGGGTAATTAATTTTGAACTGCTGGGAATCCTTAGTGTTTGACTCGTGCGCTAGGTTTAGGTACAACCTCGCGACAAGTTTTAGAACAAAGCCAAAGCTAAAGAGCAGCGATCATGGATCTAATGAGGTTACTGAGAACAGATTTATTCTGTTTATGTGAAGAATTGGGTGTGGAGGTGGAGCAAAAGATGAAGAAATCTGAGATCAGTAAAGCGATTTCAGAGAGCGCAGAAGTAGAGGAAATTAAAATTGCGTGGGAACTGCTTCTGAACGCTAAGAGCGAGGCTGCAGCGAGAGAGGAACGAGAACGAGAGCAGGCTGCAGCGAGAGAGGAGCAGGAGCAGGCTGCAGCGAGAGAGGAGAGCGAGAGCAGGCTGCAGCGAGAGAGGAACGAGAACGAGAGCAGGCTGCAGCGAGAGGAACGAGAACGAGAGCAGGCTGCAGCGAGAGAGGAACGAGAACGAGAGCAGGCTGCGGCGAGAGAGGAACGAGAGCGGGAGCAGGCTGCGGCGAGAGAGGAACGGGAGCAGACTGCAGCGAGAGAGGAACGAGCAGCGCTAAAAAGGTTAGAGTTAGAGATGGAACAACAGCGATTAAACTCACAGAACAGTAGAGTTGGGACTCCGGTGCGAGCAAGTGAGACCGAGTCGTATCAAATGAAGAAGCTCATGCAGCCGTTTAAAGTTGGGGAAGACGTGGGCCTGTTCTTAGTGAACTTTGAGAGGACATGTGAGAAGTTGAGCTTCGCCCCAGAAACGTGGCCGCAACGGCTTTTGACTTTGTTGCCCTGTGAGGCTGCAGAGGTTGTCGCGCGCCTTAGTGCTGGAGACGCGGACGACTACGACAAGGTGAAGTCCAGCCTTTTGAAACGGTACCGCCTTTCTGCCGAGGCGTTCCGTCAAAGGTTTAGAAACGCATCCAAAAAGAGCAGCGAGGGCTACTCGGAATTCGCTTACGGGCTTAAAACCAATTTGATAGAATGGTTGAAGAGCGAGGAAGTGTACGAAAGCCGAGACAAGGTAGTCGAGTGTGTGTGCCTCGAACAGTTCTTTCGTAGCATTCCGCAGTCAGTCAAGCTCTGGGTGCAGGACAGGGTAGGAGTCGACACTGTCGAAAGGGCCGCTGAGCTAGCCGAAGAGTACGCAACGCGTAGAAAGCTGAGCGGAGAGGAAAGCGAACCCGGCCGGAGCGATCAGCGCAAGACCTTCCGACAGGGAAACGGCTCGCGAGAAAACGGGCCCGAGAAGCCCGAAGCAGGACAAAAGGTCCCAGAAAAGAGCGCAGAACACTCGAACGGAGACGAGGCGCGGAAAAGCCAAACAGGGCAGTTCGAGGCTAGGAAGCCGTTCCTGTGCTACAACTGTCAGGAGCCGGGACACATAGCGGCCAGATGTAAGAAACCGCGGGTTGTGTTCTCGACCGTGACCGGTAGTGACGAGGACCTGGAGCTCCTTCGTCCCTATCTTCACGAGCTCCAGGTAAACGGAAAGCCGTGCAGGGTGCTTCGTGACAGTGCAGCGACGATGGACGTTGTTCATCCGTCGTATGTAACGACATCCGATTTTACTGGAAAGGTAGTTTGGATCAAGCAGCTGCTCGAAAAGCACAGTGTCTGTCTGCCTATGGCGACGGTAAGGATAACTGGCCCGTTCGGAGAGCTAGTGACAGAGGCGGCTGTCTCGCAAACAGTCCCGTTGGAGTATCCTTATTTGTTTTCTAACCGGTCAGAATTCCTGCTGCGCGAGAGGGGTCAACAACTGGGAGAGGGACTAGTTCAGTCAGGTACGAGGTCCAAATCGCGTCAGCTCGCCCCTTTGTTGACGAGTGATCCAGAGCCAGAGGCAGCTGTCGGGGAGCAGGCACTACCAGAGTTCGAGGCAGAGAAACGGGATGAGAGGGACCAGGTTGTAGAACAGCCTGACCTCGTAGCACTAGAAGTGTACGCCGTCCCAACGAACCGGCGGAAAAGGCGGAGGAAGACGGGATCAGTGAAAGATCTCTCGTAGCTCCGGCGTCACGTAACTTTGGTCCTCTGCTACGAGTAGACAGAGTGTCTTTGACAGTCGAGCAGAAGAGCGACCCTAGTGTGTCAGGGTTTCGCGGTACAGCTCAGGAGATTGCTAGGACCAATGTGACGGGGCATGAAAAAGGCGGATTGTTTTATCGGCGCTATAAGGACCGCATTTTCACGTCTAGAAATCACGTGAAAATCGATCACTGCGACTTCAGGGCAAGAAAAAGGAAAGGCAAATTTAACGGCAATGCCGATGGGTTGAGCAGATTTTTCTGGTATCACCAAAAGCGGGAGTGATGATCTCAGAGGTCTCCGTCATCCACGGGAATGAGGATCAAAGTGGGGGCACTTCGTTAAAACCCCAACAAGACCTCACAAATTGCAAAAAGTTTTTGTCTTTTGTATTTTGTTCATAGTGACCTCTTTGGAAAAATGAGTTGTGTTTTGGCGACAGCGGGTCTCGATACCCGCAATTGTCCTAAGGTTTTAAATTTGTAGTTTTTTTGCAAATTTTTGTAATCCGTAGTCCAGTCTGGCGGGTCTCTGGCGAATTCCGAGCGTTTGACTGCGGTGTGGCGTGGTGTTGTGTGGGACGTTTCCGCTAATGCCTCCGTTGTAAGAGGTTTGGGAGTTTGTTGGGTGCTTGCAGCGTCTTCTCAAGGCCTACTCCAAGCCCACCTCTTCAGGCCAGCGATCGTACCACCGGCCTTTCGAGGTTTCCCTGGCCCCGGAGGGGCTGTTAAGAATGGAACCTTCGGCGACCTTCTTCCGAGTTTCAACGCGGCGGAAACGAGTCATGATCTGTCCGGGAACGTCGCCTGCTGGACGGGGCCTACGCGAAACGAGTCTCGAGGAGTACGGAACCGGCGCCTACGTGTCTGCGCCTGAGGAGACAGGTCTCAACGCGCCCGTGACGTCAACGGGACGTGTGTGCGTGCGTGCGGCTTGGTGCGCTCCGAAAGGGGAGAGAGGCCGGGCCTAACTGCGGAGACAGGTCTCAACGAGTCTGTGACGTCAACGGGACGTGTGTGCGTGCGTGGGGCTTGGCGCGCTCAGGAAAGGGAGAGAGGCATGACCTAATTGCGGAGGACCATGGCTACGACGCACTTCTGGCTACGACGCGGCGGACTTTGCTACGACGCACTTGACGGCGGGTTGCTGCTGCGCACCTGCTGCCCTGGCGGGGAGTGAGGGAGAAAACGGACCCTATATAAGGCGGAGCGCGAGGCTGCTCAGGAGTTCTCTCGGATTTGACGACTGTATCGCAACCATGTAATTAAACCGTTCGTTACGTTACCAATTCTCCCACCTCCACTGGACCCCTGGGTTCTTCACTTCGGGGAATGGTCGTCGTCACGAGCCAGGAAGCTCCCGGACGTGCGGCTCAAACCCCGCCTCTAACACTGTATATGCTCCGCTTGCGGAGCAGAGTACCGCAATGGTGCCATTCTGGAGCCAAGCACTGCGGGAAGCCACGGTCGGTTTTTGCAGGGGACGCGAAGGCGCAGATGCGAGGCGGCGTGCTGAGGCGCGCTGCGCAAGGAAAATAGTGCGGCGACGAGCCGCGCATTCGCCGTCATCGTCCTCCCGTCGTTTCCTGTTTCCCTCTCGATTGCAAAAATCGCACCCGCGGATCCTGCGGGTCGCGTGTGAAGTGAAGTCGTCAATTCATTGCGGTAAACGACGCAGCGACTGACGAAAACGCCGTCCCCTCGCTTTCGGACGAGAGCCTGCCGACTCGCCAAGATGGCCGGATGTGCCGGTCGCGTATCGCGTATCACTCCGCGAGAGCCGCACCGCCCGCACCGCAGACGCGAGCAACGCGATCGTCGTCCGTGTCGTCTGCTTCCGATACCTTGGAAACGGATGTCCTAAAACATCGCTCGCGTTATAAAAAAAGAGGATTGTATTGTACCCAGTTGACGCACATAATGTTTAATGACTTAGGAAGCTTTCGGTTCGTTCGATTTTAGTCTAGGATCTATATTTTGCGAACTCAAAGCGGAAAATATGTTCCCCCGAAACTCGGCGCTCTGGAAGGCCGCTTTCCCGCACGAAGGTCGGCTCCAGTTCTGCCCACGTGACCACTCCTCCGCCAATACGGAGATGGCGGCGAAAGGAAAAGGAACGCGATACTCTGGCTCTGCAAGCAGAGCCTATACAGTTACTCTAGCGCTATGTAAAGTCCCTTGATACTTCTTTTACAAGTAACGACAACCAATACAAATGACAAAGCACATTCCGCTGGAAGCAAATGGCGGCTTTGTTCAATGTTCAATGTGTTTATTCAACTCTGGAGAGTTGCGGCACCACAGTAAGGCGAGTAGCCCGTACCCAAAGGCCTGTGGTGCCGCAGTTACATGACAAATAAATAAATAAATAAAATTTAAAAAAAAGGAGCAGGTATAACAGTAACACTTCGAGAGAAAAAACAAAACAAAATAACAAACAGGTATACGCTGCCTATGGCTTCAAGTGCCGCACTGCCTCCCTACAGATAGGCTTTACATCGGTTTTGTCAGTCAAGTCACTTGTGAGCTCTGACGGCAGGGACCGCCATAAGTGCACTGCCCTAACAAGGAAGGTGTGGCGGTGCCGATCGGTGCGGGCAAATAGAGGCTGAAGGCCTCCAGTCCTGCTTCGTCGCAGCTGTCGAGCAAGAGGTAGCTCAGCAGAACCTGGCAGGAGACAGGTGGCCAAGAGCCGGATCGACGAGATGCTCCTGCGTAGGGCCAAAGAGTTCCAGCCCACCCTTGTCATCAGGTCCTCAGTAGCCATGTCCCGATAGCGTGGGACATGAGGGAACTGCCACCGCAGGATAGTGTAGGCAGCACGTCTCTGCACACTCTCAAGTGATGCGGTCAGAGTGGCCTGAAGAGGGTCCCAAACTGCGGCACAGTACTCGAGGTGGGGGAGCACCAGTGCAGTGTAGAGGTGCCTCAGTGTTGTTGCACCGGCTCCTCTTGAGACACGGGTGACAAACCCCAGCATTCTTCGAGCCCGGGAGGTGACTTCAGCGATGTGGGCACTGAAACCGAGTCGGTAATCCAGTCTGACGCCCAGCAGCCTGGTGCTAGTCGTTCGGGAAATGTTCACTCCACCAAGGTTGAAGGTGGGGAGTGCGAGATGGCGTTGCCTTGATGCTGATATCTGCATCGCAGTGCACTTGGCCGTGTTTAAAGGCAGTCTGTTTTTTCCGGACCAGGCGAAAACATTGTCTAAGTCCATCTGAAGTTGCAGGTTGTCGAGAGGTTGTCGAATTGGTTGTACAAGCGTGAGGTCGTCGGCGTACAAAAGAGGCGTGCAACGCAAGATCCGGGTGATGTCATCTATGAAAATGTTAAAGAGGGTAGGGCCTAAGACACTGCCCTGAGGGATCCCAGACATTACTTCTACAAGGCTTGACATCTCACCACCAAAGACCACCCGCTGGGTGCGGCCAAGCAGGAAGGAGGTTATCCACTTCAGAAAGTTACCTGATACCCCTATGTCAGAGAGCTTCTTCAATAGGATGGAGTGGTCAACCCTATCAAAGGCTTGTTTAAAATCAAGTTGTATAAGCTCACATGGTGTACGGCCGTCTAGGGAGCTGCTGATGGTGTGGACAATAGTTGCAAGAGCTAGTTCACAGCTTCGGCCCGGGCGAAACCCATACTGGTGCAGGGAGAGCAACTGATGCTGCTCAAGGTGTTCTAATAAGTGCCGGTTAACTATTCTCTCCATTGTTCTGCATACAATGGAGGTAGTCGATATTGGCCGGTACGAGGACACGAGTGACTTGGACAGTCCATTTCCCTTGTGTATCGGAGTGATCCGAGCAGTCTTCCACTGTCGGGGAACAAAACCTGCCCGAAGGGAGTTTGTAAAGAGTTGTGCTAGGATCGGGCTGACTCGGTGGGAGCACAACCTCAAAAAAGCTGGGTGCACTCCGTCGGGTCCAGCTTGCTGAGATGGGTTGATGCGCTGCAGTGCTTCCGTGACATCTTCTTCACAAATCTCAAGCGATGTGATTGGTACATTACGAGTGGTGAGTGACATATTGAGGAGTTCCGGAGGTGGGTTAGAAGAGGTAGTCCATACCGACGAGAAGTGGTCACTGAAAAGTTCTGCTATGATCCCAGGTTCCGTTACCTGGTTTCCGTCGACTGAAAATTCAGGGCGGGAGGAGGATTTTCTCTGTTTGTTTACATAGGCCCAGAAAAGCTTTGGGAAAAGAATGGCTTTTTCTGCTATCGATTCCATGTAGGTCCTGTGTGCAGAGTAGATTTGTTTTTTCAGGCTTTTTTGTGCCTGCTGCGCTGTGGCAAGGTGAAGAGGATTTTTTGTCCTACGTGCCTTCTTGAATAGCTGGCGTTTCTTACGGGAAAGGCGAATGATATCCTGGGTGATCCAAGGTGATCTCTGCCGGCCAGTCACTGTCCTTGTGGGAACACACTCTGCCTCTATGGCCAAAAAGAGATCCAGCCAGAGCTCATACGCGTCATGGACAGAAGTCTCCTCGGTCACCAAGGACCAGGGTGCAAGGTGCAGCAGGTTCTGGAGGTGTTCTCCGTCTGTCTTCGAGAATTGCTGAATTCGCCTTGCGTGCTGACCGGATTTGGGGAGCTTGAGTAGGCTCTCAAGATAAATTGCATGGTGGTCGGAACCAGGGAGGCTGGACTCAACAGAGCAGCTCGATACGAGCATGGGGTTGTTAACGAAGGCCAAGTCTAGGAAGGAGGTCCTCCCTGAGTGCGAGATGTATGAGGGCTCCACACAGACCTGAAGGAATCCACTTGTTTCCATGATGTCGAGTAGCATATCATCATTCGGTGCTGATGGGATGGGGGCTGATGGATCCGTCCAGTCAATGTGCGCATTAAAGTCTCCTAGCACACAGATGTTCAGGTACTTGCCCATGCTGGCCCGTTTGAGAGAGTCGCCGAGCAGATCGTAGGATGCCGACTGTGAGTTTGGGGGGCAGTAAACGCAACAAAGCAGCATTTTTCCCCGGTGGTGGCTCACCTCGACAAACACAGCCTCCAGGTTGTCATGCTCCAGGTCTTGGCGCTTACGGCAGGTCATGTGGCGAGGCACCGCCACTAACACACCTCCTCCAATTGAGGCTCGGTCCTTCCTGAAGATTGTAAAGTTCTCCACATCCACGAGAAGCCCATCGGGCGTAGAGGAGTCAAGCCAAGTTTCGCAGATTGCAAATATTGTGTCCGGGTAGGATAGGAGGAGAGTGCGGAAGTCAAGCAACTTGTTTTTCAGCGAGCGCACATTGGAGAACCATATTCCGAGGTTGGAGTTTTTGGTCGCCGATGGAAGTCTAGTAGGCGGCGGTGGAGCAACGGTGGTCAAGGGAGAGGCCTCTGTTGCCGGCTGTTTGGCAGAACTGGTGATAGAAGTCGGGGTTCGGCTCTGCTCGGGTGGGAACAGGTCATCAGAGAAGGGCGGGAGCTGGCATGCAGCACAGAACCACTCCGATGTTGATGAGGAGAGGCGTCGATACAATGCGAAAGACACATCCTCGCATTTGCGGTGGTGCCATGCGTTACACCCGTCACACTGCAGCGCCGCCACATTGTCGTACACCGAGCGGGAACAGCGGGGGCAGGTGGGCCGCGGGCCGGGATTGGGGGGCACGTCCCCGGCGATGAGGAGGAGCCAGGTGAGGTACGGCTGACGGTGGATGGAGCCAGCGGGTAATGGCCGGCCACTAGGCCTAGCGCCTACCCACCGCAACAATTCTCCGCGGGCAGCAAGGCTTGACGCGCTTGACGAGCCTGCTGTTGACCACGGGCGCGCCAGCAGATGTTCATGGCCTAGGGACGACGGGGGCCCCTTTGCCGAAGGCGCACTAGGGCTATAAAACATAAGAAGAGCCGGAGGTACGCGAAAGCGATGTGCGCGCTCCATTGGTGCGCCGCCATTCGCTTCCCTAAAACCTGCACCGTCACGCAGTCGGCGCTTCAAAGAATGTCGCTACTTGTGAGGGAAGGTCTTATCTAGGGACTTTAGCGCTATGAGGTGAAGCGCCACCCTTGCATTAATGCTTGCAAAAGGCTCAAACTGAAACTGAACTGGTGAAGAGTGCCCGTGATCAGGGGGCGGATTTAGAGGGGGAGTCCGGATGTCCTGACCCCCCTTTTGATTTCTGTATGTGTAAAATTTAAGGCGTGAAACGAGGGAGAGGGGGGGGTTCCTGAACATATGGTACGCTGACCAACACCTGACCCCCCCTCAGGAAATTCCCCTGCATCCGCCCCTGCCCGTGATGACGATCGCGACGAACCCTCCACCTTGCTCCGCTTCCCACGTGTCCGTGCATACCAACCACTCGAACAAAACGCCTTGCTCTGCAACCACCAAGCAACCACTGATCTCAATGGCAACTGCTGGATCGCGCTCCCCGCTCCCGCGAAGTGAAGCCACCGGACGGCCATCTTGCCCGTAGACGATTTGCGGCTTTGCTGGCGTTACAGAGGCTGGCGGCAGCGTGCTGAAGACACGTTTTCTACTTGTTCGTCGTAATTCGTTGAAGATTTTTTAAGACCCTATGTAAGGGTTGAGACTTTCCGTTGAGTAGACGTGGAAATTTTACAAAAAGCGCAGTGCAGCAGGAAAAAGCCACAACAGAAATAAAGATTTTGTACTACTGATCTAACTGCCATAAGCGAGTAAAAAAAAAAAAAAAACGCGCAACTGATGTTGTTTTCTTCCCCCCCCCCCCTCTCTCTCTTCCGTCGCCACGGGATACTGGATCAAGCTCGTTTCTGGAGCGCGAGTGCCGCAAGTGACAAATACAGTAGTCAGAGTAAAAGTAAAACGCTGCCCAGAGGTACATATGGCTTCACGCACATTGCACTCACAAAACACATCCACACGGCGCCAGAAACGAATCTAGATTGGTATCCAAGAGAGTGCGAAGGCATAGAGACGCAGCACTTCGGCGTGCCAAGGAAGCTTTGATCCCGCCGCGAGGCCGGCAGAAATTTACATTTTCGACGAGTTGTGCCTTTTTTTATATGGCACTGCGCTTTCAGAAAATTTTTCACGTATGCGCAACGGCGAGTCTCAACGGTTACACGAAATCCAAAAAAAACTTATTTGGCGAATGACGAAGATCGAGTAGAAAACGTGTCTGAAGCACACTGCCGCCAGACTCTGCAACGCTAGCACAACGTCAAAACGTCTACGAGCAAGATGATCGTCCGGTGGCTTCACTAGCGCAGTCGTGCTTCGTCAAACACGAGCGATTCGGAGAAGGAATAATGGGAGGTCACGTGACACGACGTCACCGGAAGTGACGTCACAATTATAACGTCACGTGATAAAAATGTTTTGTTTTGCTTGTTTTTTTTGTTTGTTTTGTTTTCTGTGGCCACGTCACTGTTTTTAGCGAGGA
>JAZHYW010065258.1:0-11443 GCA_037355805.1 Ixodes ricinus | reverse complement strand
ACTCTGAGTTTGCAGTGTTGCGAGAGGTCTCATGCGGCAAAACTCTCACCGGAGCTGTGCAACCTCAACTGGAGTGGTCCTGGCTAAAAAGGGCCATGCTCCACTAACCCTGGACCACAGTCGGTGTCGGATTTAGGGGGTGCTCCGATGTCCCTGTGACCCCCCCCCCCCCCCCCCCTTGAATTCTGCATATGTGTAAAACTTTAGGGGGGGGGGGGTCCAAACGTAACGTATGCTGACCCGGACCCCCCAAATCAGGAAATACCTACTACCTACAGTAAATGCGTCATTTTCCGTAAATTGGTGAGTAGCATCATGCTATGCCTTCCCTCCTTTGTAGCATTGCACAGCGCATTTCCCTGATTGGTTCACATGTGACCGAGGAAACAAAAGAGGTGTGTGAATGCCTGCATCGGAGCCACACCTTTCGGAGCAATAGCACACAGTAGCGTCCCCTTCATTAAAATGCTTGTGTATTCCAAAATAACTGCAGCTGAAAACTTGTGGAATAACAATGGCACAGCGCTATGCGATTGACACATGGCAGCCCGATCCTTCCTCCAAAGTTAAAACAATATTGGCATCAACAAACCAAGCATGTCGACTGAATAGAGCATGGTGAATGCGCTCGCACGGAACGATGCGCTAGCGTTTTTCACTTGGACTCTTTCTGAAGCACATGGACAATGAAGATAAAGCGGCCCTCCTAATCACCATGTCTATCACGATCGAAATATAATGTTAAGTCTTTAAAAAAGATATCTTGCCGGAGTTTGGAATGCACAATATCGCTGACTCCAGCGAACGCATGCGGAAGCGCAGGTCTCGCCCGCTTATTTTGCAAGGGCTGAGGTGAGCGGCCAGAACCGCCTGAGCTTGGATTCGAGCTCTGAAACAAGAGCAGTAGGATAGACTCCCAAAGCAAGCTAGCGACGAGGCTCTACCCACTATCCTTCAATCAGAGCCAATCGGAGTCAGCGTCTCTCTGACGTCACCGCAACCCTGCTCACGCAGCAGATCGACTTCAGCTCTCGCGCAGGGGGCGCGCTGGCCAGGCAAAATGGCGGACGAAAGGAGCGTTTTCTGTTTTCGCCGTTCAGCACGCGGACCACCATAAATGTCTTGTGCTGCAGCGTAAAATCGGTTTTGCATATAGCGCAAAGTGATTTTTCGGCGAGTAAGAAACCTTTTAGTCAGTGCGTAGTAGGAGTTTATGCTTATCGAAGTGACGGTATGAAAATAATTACTGAAACAATGTTTGCTTCTGCTGCCGTGAGAACCAAGCAGCGATAGCAGACGACAGAGCTGAAACGACCTCCCCTCTCCTGAGCTTATACGGCGCAGCCGCTACGCGGCTTCGATTTCGCTGGAGTCGCCTATCAAGCAAACCATGCGTCCACGGTAAAGTGAACTGTTCACTTTGTCCAGCGGTGAACCAACCCGTCCGCCATAGATAGGGTGACCAGGCGATCCCGTTTCTTGGCCGGGACAGTCCCGTTCCTGACAGTCCTGCTTCGCCGTCCCCTCTATTTTGTCCAATAAAGAATCATGTCCCATTTTCGGAACGTTATTATTTATTTTCTATATGTGCGCAGACTTTTACAGCCGTGTTTTTTGCAGGATAAAGTCCCGCTTTAGAAACTTCAGTCGTCGGCAAAATATGCCCACACCACCGAAGGACACTGAAGCTACCACCTTCCAAATGAGTGCATGGAACTTAACCGTGAATGGGACTGTTCCCTATGCCCTAGGGCTTTCAATATGGTAACGTTTTGAAATGAAAGCAATTATTTCAATAAAGTTTTTTTTTTTCAATCTCAAATCTTCAAACCCCCCCCCCCCCCCACGCACACACACTGGGATGCAAGGAGGTTAGAAGTACTAGGAGGAGGCACGTTGCAATATTGGTGAAGCCTAGTCATAAAAAGTTTAAACGATTTTGTGCCCAGCGTGACCGCGGATCTCTCTGGCGATTGGTGCGCGTGACATGTCACGTGCGAGATGGATGGTTGATTGTAGGAGGATCCTTGCAGGCTTGCGCGCTCCGTCCGGTGAGGGTTTGTCCGGTTTATCAGATCGAAGGCTAGACTGTGGTGTATTCTAGTACATCATAGCTAGACGAGAGTCTTGCTACGGTTGGCGTGATGTGAGGTCACGTTGGCAGTGATAAGTGGGGAGAGTAGGAGGAGGAAATGAGTAAGAAGGCGAGGCGTCAAGGAGCATGGCTTGTGTGGAGGCTACGCGGCTGACGTCATGCCCTCTCCCACCCTTCTCTATTCTCCATGCTGGGATGTCCCATGATCGTGTTGTCAACTGCGATCGGCTCGAACTAGTGGAGCCTTCATGTGCGCTTTGCTATTCGCGACTCCCGCGAACTATAGGCGGCAGCTCGTCAGGCAAAATGGCGGACGAGAGGAGGTACGTTTTCGTCGTTCAACACGCGGACCTACCATAAATGTCTTGCACTGCAGCGTAAAATCGGGTGTTATATATGAAAGCAAATTGATTTTTCGAAGGTAGGAACCTTCTTCTAGTCAGTGCAGTAGGAATGACCACGGCGGAAGCATAAAAGGAATTATTACTGGGAACGATAAGCTTGTTTTCACGCTGCCTATACGAGAACCAAGCAGCGATAGCAGACGACAGAGTCGAAACGACCTTCTCTCGGAGAAGGTCGTTCCCTCGCAAGCTTCCGATATTTAATTCCTTTAGTTGCAAATCATTCTCAGCAGTACACATTTGGAATATTGTGCAATGTTTACACAAAAAACGGTTATTTTAAAAATTACTTTTGCGGACTGCTTTGTGGTGCGTAGGAATGCTCTTCTCGAAGTTGCGAACCGTCCCTCAGCCTTTTCCCGCGCTCGGACGCAGGCTGAAACGAAGCCGCCAGGGTGATGCCACCCTTTGTACTACCACTCGCCCAGCAAACCAGCAGCCATTTTGGTTCTCGGCGATAATCCGTGGGGCTTATAACCCTCCCGGAAGCAAGCACCTTATCTCACAAGTTCGGAGCAGCGTTGTGGAACCCACAGAGGGAGGATTAGCATTTTCGCCCGTCATTTTTGCCCGTCGGATGGGAGGACCGATGGACCCAAAGAGCCACTTTCCGGCGCACGGGAAACAATGAGGAACAAAATGGCGGCGGGAGAGGTGTGGGAAAGAGCAAAGGCAGTTGGCATCACTCTATGCTGAAGCCGCACATGAAGGCACTCTAGGCTGAACACGATGGCGGGGTAGGGGTGCGAACATGACGGCAATTGCACGACAGAAATTGACCGCCGCCGAAGCGAAGTTCACTGTTGCGACGACGATATGTTCAGTACTTTACACGAATTGTCATAAAACCAAATGACCGAGTGACTTCACACTGCGTGACCTGAGTGAATAAATAGTTGTGTCCCGTTGCCTACAAGGTCCATAACAGTTGGCGTCACGAAAGGTCAGCGGCGGCGTTCGCCGCGACCCCCCCCCCCCCTCCCCCCGCCCCGCGTGGCCCCCCCCCCCCCCCGCTCTCGCGTGGCCCGCCGCGACTCCCCCTCCCCCGCTCCCCGCTCTTGCGTGGCCACGCCGCGACTCCCCCCCCCCCCCCCTTGGCGACGCCACTGGTCTATAATAATATCCGGCCTGCACTCGTCGAAAAGAACACGGAGATGCAGGCACTGCAGCCCGGGGGGTTACACGCGTTTTTGTAATTTGCTGAAACGTCGATTCGCTCAAATGACCGCTGTTCGCTGAAACATCATTCGCTCGCGTGATATGGACCCCCTCGAGGACACCTGCAACCGATCATCCGATAAGTTCATCGATTAAAGAGTGGCGATTGATGAGATTCACGCCGTGTTTACGTTTGCCCAAGTGGCTTGCGCCGCTCGACTCTTTTGCACGCTGGACTGTCACTTTTTTAAAAAGGTATCGCAATTCTTCACGCACCAAAGCTTTATATGCACGCAAGCCGGGCACGTAGCCAGGATTTTTGATTCGGGGGGGGGGGGGGGGGGGGCGCCCGTGACAAAATGCTGTATGAGGGGAGGGGGAGAGGAGGCCCCAGCAAAAGGGAGATTTCGGGGGGGGGGGGCGGGCCCCCCCCCCCCCCTTTGGCTACGTGCCTGACGCAAGCTGATGCCTGGCTTGGTCCACAAGAGAGGCTTATTTATCGCAGGAATATGACAGAACAGACGCGGTATCGGGGTCCTGAATGCGGTTGCTAGCTTCGTTGAATCTGACTCTGGCCGGAATTAGAAACCGTGTGGGTTTGCCTTCATGTTAACCACAAGAAATGGGTCACTAGAAGTATGTTACAGGCAGGGCCGGCCCTACACCATCAAGCGCCCTGGGCGAACTCCGGCTCATGGTGCCTCCGTCCCTCCCCCCCCTTCCCGCTCCCTGCCCCTAGAGCCGGCCTGGTTTACAGGCCACCGTCAGTAGTCAATCATTTGTTGAAACTTTTGCATAATTAAATGAACAACATAGTGCTGCGCTTTCCCCATTGCGCCAATCTTCTCGGCAATTTTAACTTTCCCGCTATATCACGGTCAAGCGGACACTTATTGTATAAATGTGAACTCTGCAGAAAGTAATGCATTTGTTAACTTATGCTCAGATTTCAACTTTTCGCAATTAGTTCTTCGTCCCACCAGAGTGGACACTCATCGACGGCGAGTGTTTTATACCTTATTTTGACAAATCACCCAGAACATGCAAGTTCCATATAATATCTACCAGCGATCAGTGATCTTGCCGTACTGCATTTTCTTTAAATACGTCTGTGTCGAGGCTCACTTTTCAACCAAAACTAATACGATGTATAGTCACGCAAATTTTGATCAGATTAACAATGAACTTGCAACTTTTTATCAATATTTGACAATTTTGGGGTGTTCTAGAAGAGGTCTGGAACTTGATTAAGTATAAGTTTAGTTTTCAACTATAAATACATACCGTTAATAAATATACTTAAAAACACCCACTACCATATGGTTCACGAAAGCGCTAAAACGGCTGTCAAATAAAAACACGCCGAAGAAACTTAAGACTGTACGGGTAGAAATGCGAAAGCATTCCTACACGCAGCGCATTCTTTCAAGCAGCGCCACGTCTTCCTTATTCCCAGCGCGCTCCGCGGTGACATCACGCTCCTCCACTGCGCAGGCGCGGAGCTCCCGCCGGCTTCACGGCTTCCGTGACGAAGCATCTGCGTCGCTGTGATTTTCTTTGTGTTTTATTTCTGAGCCGCGTCCGCTTTGACCTTGAGCGGCGCGTGCTTGATGACGTATTTTTATGGCCATATTTGGAGCACATCGCCGACGCCGCCTTTTCGCGTCGACATATAAGGCTTTCGCCTTTAAAAAAGAAAGTGTCTGTTCTGTACCGTGGCGCAACAACTTTCAGCAGAGAAGCTGGATCCGCAAAACAGGAGTTCAGTAGATGCGACAAGAAAGCGATTGAAGATGCAAAAGTCTATTTTAGCAGCATGGCCTCCCAGAGATGTTGATAAATAATCCTCAAAATTTTAGGAAAATATAGTAAACAGAAAAGAGAGTTTTCAGTGTCACATCAAGTAGTGATGACGTACCAGCGACGAGCGTGCTATATTGACAGCCTTTTAATAAAATGTGCCGGTTGCCTACCAATAAAAGCTATTTCCGTGGATGCATTGGTATAACTAAGATTATTGATGGATTGAAGGTGTCTTCTTCATCGGGTGTGAATGGAATGAACTCAATTTTCTTAATACTACTAAAATGTACTCCTGCCTAATTCTTGCTAATTTTTTGAACAGTCACTCCAAGAAAGTGTTAGGAAAGGTGAAGGTCCAGTGGCGTAAATCGGGGGGGGGAGGGGAGGACGCTCCTCGCAAGTGTTTCCCCTGAGATTTTGCATTCGAACAGCCTGTTTCGATCGTGCTCAAATTTAATGTCAACAGGCGCCATTCCAAACTCAACTCGAAGTTCCAACTCCTCACAGACATCAGCGAAAAATAGCATCCATTGATCGGTTCGAACAGATCACTACATCCGCGACGTTATGAAGAATAAGCGATAATGCACGAGACTCAAAATGCCCCGTCGCCTTCACTGTGTCTTTCAAAAGGAGGCGATGTATGTTTCGGGCCTTGACGAGAGCTCCGCGAGCTTGCAGGTGTCCTGAGTTCTTACAGGGCGGCCTCACTTTTTCCTCGGCTTTTCTCCTTAATTTTCTGTCCGCGTCGCCTTTGACCGTTTTGACTCTCTCGTACACCGAACCCCCCCCCCCCCCCTTTCTCGTTCCTGCCTTCTCGCTCTCCCACTTTCATTTCCTGAATCTTCTTAGCTTGCGCTTCAGATCCGCCGTCTTTCTGGAGACTCGCGAAACCATTATCGCGGCGATTGGCTGAGGAGCAGCGTTTGTGCTTTCATCAGATTCAGCCTTGTTCGGTGGCGCAATGTGTAGGTCTGAAACTTGCTATATTTGATCAAGTTTTTATAAGCAAAATAGGCCGCACACGATTGTAGGTGTTGAATTTTGGATGCTTTAGAGGTTGAGACGTAGATTGAGTCACGGCCATAAACAGGCTATCTCAGAGCTCCGGAGCGCCCCTTTAAGCCTAAGCTTTTATTTGCGCTGAAATCGAGTATATATGTACTACATGCAGATGACTCTTATGGTTGTGGTGCAGGGCGTCGAACCGAAACGGAACCGAACTGTTATTTTTAGCTGAACCGGAACTGAACCGAGCAGAAATCACTACGCCATCTTGGAACCAAACGAAAACTGAACCGAAATAAAAAATAAATAAAAAATAACGGTAACCGGTTCAAACGCGGTTCCGGAGCGGGTGTCAAACCGGAACCAAACCAAAACAAAATCGAACCGCTTTTTTTTTTTTTTGTCTGAACCGAATTGAACGAGACCGATATCCACCATATTGAAACCGAATCGGAACTGAAACGAAAGACGCGAGCCCGAACCCGAACCGAACCGATAAAAATTTCGGTTCGGCACCCTGAGTATGTACGCTTGTGTATACTTGAAGGACAAAATTCTGGGAAAGGGGTGTCTGTATGAACCCGGAAGTGTGTTTGTATGTGTGTGTGTGGGGGGGATGTTGAGGCATGTATAATTTACGGGTGTGTTTCTAGTATTCCGATTACACGTTCCTCTAGTGCGCACTATTTTTAAGATAGCTTTTTTACTGCAGGTACAGTGTCCCGAATTTCTGGGAACGTTGGCATTCAGTGAAGCGGGAGCATCGCAGCGTCTAGACGATCTCGTCGTTGTGCCGCCTTCCGGACCCCAGAGACAATTCCCCGCTGATTGCAACGTCACTGAAGGTGGCAAGACTTCCCAACTTAGCCAAGACGCACCGCCAACTTCTCGAGTTCGAATTCAGCTTATCTGCAGCACGCAGATAAGTTAGGCTCCCGTAAAGCGGTATCGTAAAACGCAGTGTCGAGCGTTACGTCCCACGGAACCCAGAATAAAAAGTATTGAGTTGCGTCCGGCCGTAACTTCACCCAAGGTTTCAGTTACGTCCAGTTGACGCAGCCCAATATGAAAATTAGGTGTCACGTCTGACGGAACTCAGAAATGAGCACGAAAGTTACGTCCGACGGAAATAAAGTTAAAGGTACGTTCCTGTGTGAATGTTATGCTTTACGGCCGATACGCGAGCGCACACACAACATATCGTGAATTATTACTGCGTTACGTCCGATGCATACGTTCGTTGGTTACAGTTCAAGCCACTCCATCTGGTAGCCCCCAGGCACAGATGCCCGTCACAACGCGAGCAAGGATAGAAAAGAAGGGTTTTGATATCGAAAAAACTACAACAAATCTGTCTCCAAGGAGGGAAAAGAAAAAGAAAGAAAAAAAAAAATGTATGTGCCGGTCATCGACCCACCCTCCAGCCCTCTCCTCTAACAAAGCTGCAGAAGGTACGGATGAATAGAGCTGAAGATTTTAGCAGATTCACGAATGGTGCATACGACGCAGTGATAGTTCACGATGGTTTTTTGTATTTACGGCCGCGTAATCGGCCGTAAATCGGTTGCACGCATGGTTGCCACAGTGACGTAACTTTTATTTCAGTACCGACGGACGTAACTTCACTCTTCGTACGCAGAGTTCGGTCGGACGTAACTTGCATTTTCGCCGTGGGCCGATCAGGCGATAACTGAACACTACCATATTGGGTTACGTCGGACGTAACTCGAGAACGCTTGGGAGTAAGATTACGTCGGACGTAACTCGAAATCACCGGGGTAAAGTTACGTCGGACGTAACTGGTACATTCTATTTCGGGTTCCGTCGAGGTAACGCTAGACACTGCTGTATCTTTAACCACCTAAGCAGCTTCTCCTGCCGCGATCACTTCCCGATTAGCCGCGGGCAGAGAGACGCCCAGCTAGCGAAGCCTCTGAGCGTTTGGCGCCATCGCGTCGATGAAGGAGGACAATGTATGCACTTGTAGTTCGCTTGTCGCCGCAGCACCACTGCTCTGCGAAGCGTGTCGGACGTTGACTGTCTCCGCTTGTGCGAGCCTGCGCCCACGAGATATGGTAGGTATATCTCGCACTTGTAGGAAGCGGACCTTGTGTGTGTGTGTCTGCAGGAGGGAGTGCGTGCGCGTATGTGTGCGTGCGTCAAAAAACATGGAGAGAAAAAACGCAGCAACATCAACACATAAAGGCAACGTGTACTGGTCGTTTGAAATGGATACGATTATCTGAAAACGGTGAAGGAAAGGGGGGGGGGGGGGGGTGGAGGAAGGAACAAGGGGGGGGGGGGGTTTGAAGCGGACGTGCGTGTGTGTTTGTTTCTTTGTTCGTCATCGCCTTTACTCTTGCATCAATCACTTGGCAAATCTTAATTTGTACATGCCTTCAAGAAATCGCATTATAAAATCATGGTACAAATAGTCATCTAATTTTTTTCTGTTTGTTTTATCAAATTCGAATAAAAAAAGCTAAACACTCGATACCGCCCGTCATTTGAATCACCTCGATTTTTCCTCGCCCTAAAGTAAGACTTACTCCAGCCTTCCAAATTAACAAATTAAGCAATGACAGAACAAAACAAAAAAAAGCGGAGGGGGGGGGGGCTGAGAATGGGAACTTGCTACAGTCATATCTCGATATTATGAACCATTCTCCCAAAAATTGTCCACCATAATATGAGTTGTTTATAATAACGAGACAAAAGTGTATGACCCAGATTCGTCCCCGAAATGGTAGCGCGATATTAACGAGACATCACTGCACTGGGATCTTGATACTCCACCCTCCCCATTTATTCGATCACTCTCATCCGTCTTGGTACGTTGGATACCCCGAATTTCTTACTAATCACACAACGAGGCGCTTTATTTTCTCTTTCTTCACCCGAACCTTTTTTTGTAACGCTCGGTGTGCGTGCGGTCGCTATATGCGGCTGCAGTCATGCGACCACTGAATACGCAACAGCGGGGCGGTGGCGTCACACGCCGGCGACCGCGCGCTTACCGTGCTCAAGAGAAAGGGTCACCGCGAAACTCTTTTTCCGCCGTGCAGCGACAAAGAGTGCTCGGGTCACAGAGTGCTCCACCCGGTAGCTGCCGCGCCAGCTATCCGAGTCCGCCATTGCTTGATCAGCATGCTCCATCGAGACTTGTACACGTTACTGAAAAATAGTAAGGAATTACAATTACAATTACTCGAGGCTAAATTGTAATTTATTACAATTACAATTACTCTCCCATGAAAGTAAGTGACCGTTACCCCCAAAAGTAATCCGTTACTTTCGTGGCGTTACTTTCAACAATATTTTCCTCAATTAAGAAACAAAGGGAAGAAGGTTATTCAAGTTCTTAATGCTGCCACCTGTTCCGTTTATTGACCTTGAGTATTTTAAGCAACAGCTGACTTTCGAAAGTCTCGTCAGACATTTTGCGTTATTTCTTACTCAATATGTTCACTGCTACGCTGAACACCCTTTGAACTGATGCACTGGATGCGAGTGCCATATTGTGCCTCACGAATGCTTCATGCTCTGCATTGAGCTTTTTCAGCGAAGCAACGGAAGTACTATTTAGCTCGAAGAGAGAGCAAAGCTTCGTCGTTGCAGCCGTTGCCTGCTATTCGAGAGTTTTAGTAGAGTTGGTAACAGAAAGCTGATAATTAAATAATAAATAAGGTTTGGCTCGATATTCTTCTTCCTTTGGTTCTGAACAGGTCGAGCCTCGGTTGAGACGTTGGTGAATAAGAAAAAGTTTCCATAATTTAAATATAAGTAATCGAGAAAAAAAAACAGGACACTTATAACAACAATTAATTGGAACATTTGTTAAAACAAGGAAATGTAAACGCATGTTTTTCATGTGTACCTTTCTTGGTGCCGTTCAAAAACGTACGGAGCACGGACCGACTGCAGTTTACTCCGGTATTCTCCAGATAGATGTCCGCTGATGCCACGGGCAGCGAAAGGCAGAGAACTAAGCGACGCTATGGCCCCACTCGTGAGTTTCACTCTTTCCTCAAGCCTGTCAGCCACCATTACGTTTTATTTGTAAAAATATCCGCTTGAGATAAGATGCGTCCTGCTGGGGTAAAACAGGAAGAAGAAAAAAGAAGACTATTACCATTTTCGAAGTGCTCGCAAAAAGCTGACTCACAAAAAGGGTAACTGAGATGCAGATAACCTGGCTGGAATTCACAAATAAGGTGGGCCAACCCTAGAAGTTGGACTACAAAAAAAGTAAGTAGCTTTTAAAACAGGGTCAAATAAGGTAAAAGAAGCAGAAAAAAATACATCCTGTTTTCTAAGAGAAGATGATAAGTGTGCATCGACCAACGAGGATGCTTGTGGCAATAACACCTTCACATATTATCACATCTCTTTTAGCGGATTTTTGGGTAGACGGAGCGTTGTCTCGTGTTGTGACATTATGAAAATGGTTGTAGTCACTATAACCGAGAAGGACATTGTTAATTCTTGTCTGTGCACTTACCCCTTTGAGCTTCTCAAAGAGGCATACAATCACTTGGTGTCTTCCTCTCCCCGCCTTCGATCGCAAAGAAAAAACAGACACTAAAAAGGCGGATATAACTTCCCCATCTCTCTTTTTTTTTTTGTAGAAATGTTTATTCTTATTTTTTGACATTGTTGTTAGGGTCTAAAAAAAAAGATTCAGGGGCTTGGTGTTGCAAAAAAAGGCTTTGCGGAACTGAAAAGTGCCAAGCCTCCCTTTGGAGTGTCACTGCGCTCAACTTTACCAAAATGAAAACGACCTTCTCTTTAGAAAGGTGGGGGGGGGGGGGGGCTGGTTGGGAAAAAAATGTAACGGATTACAAGGAATCCGTTACGTAAAAAAGGTAAGGGAATTACTTTAAAATTACTCTAGAAAATATGTAATTATTCCGTTACTAAATTACTGATAAATGTAAGGGATTACAAGTAATTTCGTTACTTGTAACGGATTACG
>JAZHYW010065256.1:0-14522 GCA_037355805.1 Ixodes ricinus | reverse complement strand
TATCTAACCTCTTACGCCGCGGGTCGATAAATAAATAAAAAAGACCGGCGCCGGCTGGGATTCGAACCGTTGACCCTTTGATCAGCAGGCAGACGCGCTAACCACAGAGCTATGAAGGCAGTCATTCCAGGCACTATAAAAACCTGTTTATATCTTTACCATCGCGCGCGTTTCATGCACGAGGGCTCATTCCGCTCTCGTGAGGCTTAGCACTGCCCCTAGCTCACCCTCTCCCGCGCTCGGGAGAGGGTGATGTAGCGGCCGTGCTCACCCTCACGAGAGCGGAATGAGCCCTCGTGCATGGAACGCGCGCGTCACCGGTAGCTGTGACAGCGCTGTAAGGCGCGTCCTATGGTAAAGATATAAACAACCGTTTAGAGTACCGTTGGTTGAGACTAGCTGAGACGCCAGAAAGTCTGGTCGGTACCATTTTGAGTGTTTGTGCGTATGGCGCGTGCTTTGCTCGCCTTCCTAAGTGACACAAACGCACGTGCTGGGCTGCGGAGATCGTGCGCAGGGCTGTGAAAGTGTCAACAAATTTAGAATCGCCTCAAGAGTGGGCTGGCGTATCTATACTTCGTTTCAGCTTGGGTCCAGACGCAGCCGATGCTACAAGCGCGAGCTCCGGGCTTCCAGCGTCCCTGCCAAGCACGCGCGCTCGTGCAATGCAAGCACTATTCAGGGCCACACGCTCGCGCTCGTAGCATCAGCTGCGTCTCGACCCAAGCTGAAACGAAGTATAGAGTGTGCCGGCCACCTGACGAACGCGCATAACTCCGCACCGTTTGATGCTATTCGCATTAACGTAGATAATCATTCCCAAAGGATGGGTTCTGCTGATTTTTTCTTTAGCACTTTTAATATTTCAGTGACCCTTTGATTTCGGTCATGCACCCCAGTTTGTCGACACAGACAATACTGTACGTAAAACCCTTTTATTTTCGCAGCCCTATTTTTTGCGAATCGGTCAAAGAGCTTACATAATCGCAGCAACTAAATTTCGCAAATTCCAGACGTATAGACCTTTTCATTTTGGTAGTTGCCTCACCGGGGGATAGAGGGCGCTGACGCACTCGGCGCCATTAGGTTGCTTCAATTTGGTTGGTTTCCGTTTCAACGTGAACGCAGCTATGTTGGTGTTTTACGTTGTTTTTGCTTAATTTTGTGATACAATTATTTTCCTCGTAGCACACAACCAATGAAACAGTGGCACTGAGCCACTTTGAGGGCGACGAGGTGTATTTTAGCCTAAATTGCGGGCTTTTTTTACAAACTTTTTTGATGTATCTGATTATGGTCGGTTGCGAAACGCCTGACTGATGTACAGGGAAGATTAGCATCGTCTACGGCCGTACCCGATGACACCAGTTTCCAGAAAAACAAACTAATGAAGAGACTAACACGTGAATGTAAAGGAGCATATCGACAGCTTGATTAGCAATGTGCTGAATCGGCCAGAACAGATGAACTCGCGAATTTACTACTGACTGTTTGGTTTTCGTGGGCACCCAACCTTTAGTGAACTTCGCAGACTAAAAACGTATCGTGTAATGACCCAGATAATTGATATAAACAAGTAGTATAGTCTCGGCCTCTTTTTTTTTAATTCAGTACTTGAGCATGTTTTGACAGGCCGAGTAGAAAATTTCTTAAATTACCAACCCTGCTAAAGTACTCATAAGCAGCATTTCGCGATATTGGCCCTAGGAAATAAATTATTTTTATATGAACATTTGCTTGCTCAAGATATGATTTAAGTGACAGGCCCGTCAAATTAAATCTGTCATTTGTCTTCCGTAAAATTGGCCAAATAAATTTAAAGGGCGCAGGAGGAGAAATACCTCGGAAAGTTTGGCTGAATTCTAGCGCTAGGCACCACTTCACGGACCTGTGTGAACAAATATTTATTTGTTTGAACAGATTCGCTTTGTAAATTTCGGCGTCGCCAGCCACCAAAAGTGAACTATGTTGGTGTTCGCCATCGACAATCCTGGACTCAAGTGATAAATATGCAAACGGCTCTTCTTTTTTTCTTTTTTTTTTTTGGCGTCAAGTATTGCAGATTTCAGATACCAACAAAAATTAAAACAGTGTGCGCAAAAAAAGAAAAAAAGCGTCGTCATTATTGCGCATGCGCCGAACCCAAACCGCGTTCTGGACTTGCAAATCGAAACGACGTTATTTCTTTGCGCACGCTATTCTAAAACTCACTACTGTTAAGCGTCTGTGGCAGTTTCTTACACGGGAAGTGCCAACCTTTGTGTTAAAATAAATTAAGTGGATTGAACTGGTTATCTAAAGGTAATCAATAAATCACTTAAATGACTGCCGAAATCGGAGCGAGCACGGTATACAATTTCTTAAACTTCATAAGCAAACCGACCAACCGAATGTTTACGTCGGAAAAAAAGGTTGAGAACCTCATACACATGTAGGTGTGATATTATGAACAAACAAATCGCCTGATGTTGACGTACCATTCATTACTTCTAGCCTCAGATAAAATGCAAGTTAAACGTTCGTTGTCTATCTCCTCCGCGAGTTTCTTCACATAATCAAAAGGAACTGTTTTCCATATATTATGAATACAAAGGACGACACTTTCAGGAAATACAAATAGTCTCCTTGCGCTGACTATTCTTGACGCCTTCCGATCCTAAATGAGCGATATAAATTTACGCGCTTCTTATTAAGAATGTTCCGCCACTATTAGTAAACAAACCTCAGTTGTCATAAGGACCTTTGAACTCTCGTCGTCCAGTAGATGTATCGGACTACAGTTTCCGAAATAAGACAAGAAAGCGCGGTGAAACGCGACGAAAAACACGAATACAACGCATCCGCCAAGGCGCGGAGGGGAGAGCGGAGCAGCAACAGTTTTCAGCTTAATTTGCTTCAAGGTTGTCCCCTAAACTTCGTTTCAGCTTGAGTCCAGACGCAGCCGATGCTACAAGCGCGAGCTCCGGGCTTCCAGCGTCCCTGCCAAGCACGCGCGCTCGTGCAGTACAGGCACTGTTCAGGGCCACACGCTCGTGCTTGTAGCATCGGCTGCGTCTGGACCCAAGCTGAAACGAAGTATAGTTCATCAACACACACAGAAAAAAAAAAGAAAAATGAAAGGCGGCGGAGGGTAAGAAGAGAAAAGGAAGACACGTTTTCACAGAAGTCCCATTTCCTCCGGCCTTGGCAGTGCGTCGAAAGTCGTCGTAGTACTACGGCGCGCTCTTTTTAATTGCGCGCTCGCGACCCGTGGTGACATTGGCCCGTTGGCCTTAGTAGGCAAACCACTGGAGGGCAGTTGACCTTTCTTTGCGCCTACTTTTCTGTTCGGTTTGGATCTTCGCGTCACCGAGAGAATGAATTGAGCCTCCTGTCATTGCGCCACTGCCTTTTAACGGACCTCTTTTCAATGACGGGTGTGTTGATCGTAATAGGGTCTGGACACACTGCGCATCCGACTGCGCGAAACGTAGATTTGGCGCAGCTAGAGTTAGAGTTATTACTATTATTTGGCAGGACGTGGAGGAGACGGGAGTTTGTAGACCGCCGCGTTCGTTGGGATTTGCACTTGAGCTCGAGATGACGGTGGACGCGACCGTAGCGAATCGAATGGAGATTCACCGCCTACGATTGGGTAGAAGAGCAAAGGAAAGGAGGATCAGGGGCGCGTGATTGGTCACCTCTCGTTTCCGTGCGCTACCTGTCGCATCCATGGAAACCCTGCCCAAGATTGATCTATGCCTGTCGTGGCGGAAAAGACTGCAGGGCCGTGACTGGGGGACCATCTGGGAGCGCCTCCATTGAAATCACGGAAGGAGCTGAAGCAGCAGGGCTGTCATGGCTCACGAGGGGCGGTCCTAAAGCTCGTGTTGTTGCCGCGAAGAAAGCTGCGATCATGAGTGGGTTCTTCGGGAGAGAAAGATAGTCCCTGGGTGCGTGCCAGGTGGGAGAATGTCGTAGCATAAAGCCAGCCACATGCGTCACCGAGTCCGCGGCGCGAATGGAGCTGGTGCATTGTGGCGGAACAAAGGCACTCCCTAGTCAGCTTCCGCGGCGCTCTTGGTGGCCTCTCGTAACCGCGTCGGAAGGTGAGAAAGTTTTAGGAGATCGTTCCGATACTCCCGATAAGCGGTACCTGATACTCCGCCGCCGCCTTTGCGCATGCATCGTATTGTTACTGCATTACCGGTATGGAAGGCATCGATAGTATGAGAACGACCTACTAAAAAAATTTTGAGAGTTTCAGTTGATCGTTTTGATACCCCCGATAACGATACCCGATAACAATGCCGATGCATGTGCAAGTGCGGCGGCGGAGTATCAGGCATCGTTTTCGGAGTCATCGAAACGATCTACTGAAACTCTCTCATAGAGAGTTTTAGTAGATCATTTCGATGCTACCGATAGCGATACCCGATACTTCGCCGACACATTTGCGTATGCATCGTTATCGGAGGTATCGGAACGATCCGCTGAACTGGGAAGTTTTAGAAGACCGTTCCGATGACTCCGATAACGATTCCTGATGCTCCGCCGACGCCTTTGCGTATGTATCGTATCGTTATGGGGGTGCCGTTATCGGAGGTACAGGAACGATCTCCTAATACTCCCTAATAGGGAGTTGTAGATCGTTATGAACATTTTCGCTTTTCATTTTAGCAGAAGTCGTGATGTAGCAAGCTTTTGCCACATATTCGGTGCGGGAGGAGCTACGCGTCACTTGCTGAATAGCATTTGCTCGTCAGCATCTGTCGAGCTCAATATAGCTAAAATGCAAGTGTGCGGCTCTTTGCAACACAACGATGCGCGCGTGCACAGCTAAGATGACAGCGCGTCATTTACTCTGGTAAATGCAAAACCATTTTCTACAAAAGCCTGCACAGATCCAGAAAAAAAGAAGAAAAGGATCAGAGGCCGGATTCTCAAAGCGAACTTACGACGAAAAACGTGCGTACGACATATTTGAGAGAAAATCCGTATTCTCGAAACGAAATTGTCGTAACTTTTGCGCAGGTTACGACAAAATCCTACGACAGCTCCGAAGCTGTCTTACGCACTTTTACGATCAAATCAACATGGCCGACAGCATCGCACAGTTACTTGCGCGACGACCAACGGACATTTATTTTTCTACATGCTCTTCTCGCGCGTCCCGACTTCAAGCAGCAAGAAAAAAGGAAGAAGTCCTTGAAACCGACCACGACGAACGTCAACGCTGGATCCACAGACACCCGGGAAAAGCAACAAAGGCAACGATCCCACCGACCAAGCGAGCTCGACAGAATAGGCCTAGCAGGCACTCCGACCGCTCCGACAGTCCTTGGCTAAGACCGTCTGCCCACGACCGGCTGGATTGCTGAATGGAATATGCCCACGCGACCCTTGTGGACCCTTCCCGTACGAATAGTTTGACCGCTGAACTAAATTTCAGAGGTCAATCTCTTCCCCATGTCATCTTCTTGTTTTCCGAGGCAGCGGTGACGAACGCTGTCGTCGGAAAGGGACTCTCATCGATTCTATCTTGTTTTGTGTGATATAGAGCTCAAATAAACGCCGTGTGGATTACCTTCGTAACACGGTATGTACACTTTGTTATTAGTATGCCATTTCTATTCTGACACGACGCTACGTCACTGTCGAGCTACGCGATGACGGTCCAACCTTTCTTTGCCGAGTGTCACGTCAGTATCGAGTTGCAATCGTATAAGATCGGCCCCGAAGCGCTTATCAAGGCGCGGTCTAATAGAGGTAATCCAGCACTTCGATCAAACGCGCGCGTCCGTTCCCAGTGTGAACAGGTATTTGCGCGACTCTTGCTGACACTCTCGTAGTTCAAACGTATCTTTTTTAACGTCGGCTCGCTCCTGCATTTCCGAGGCCGCGAAAAACGCCGTGGCGGTTTGTTTCTCTCTACGTCGCTTTGCAAACGACTGGCACGGGGCTTTTACCAACGATGACAGTTGTGTTGACTTCGTAGCGTTCGAGTTCGTAGCTGTGATCGAAGCGTTTAAATCGTGTTAGCGTCGATATATCACTGCACGGACACGAACCCCAGACAAGTGGTGGTGGAAAGGCCATCCGTGTTTATGAGAAACAGCTTGAACACTAAACATTTGCACATAGACAGGACAGGACATACACCGAGCTGACTATCAACGAGTAGTTAACCTGTGTTTATTAAAAATCCACGTGCTCCGAACTATGCCGTGCTCTCCGATTGGTTGTTCGTGTTGCCGAAGACGCCGTCGCCATAGCAACAGCACAGGAAGTCGTCGTTTTTCTCTAGGAGGTCGTAACTTTCCTCCTCTCACTTAAGAACGCGTTTGTGAATACCGTTTTCGCCTCATCTTACGATGATCGTAACTTTACGAACTTCGTAGCTAAGTTGTCGTAGGTAAGAGGTTTTTTATGAATCTGGCCTCAGAGGCTGTGAATAGCACTGACGCACGCCGCGCAAGCTGTAATCTGAAGCTCCAGGCTTGTTCCTGGACATTCGAAAGTTTTTTTTTTTCTACGTCTTGTTTTTTAAAGGGATTGTCCGGTCAAAACCGGAAGTACTTAAGTTCTTGCGCTCGTTACGTCGAGGGAGCCTTCATGTAGAGAAAGGTCATTTTTATTTTGATATATGATCTCCCGTTATTAATTAAACCTTTCATGAGCCTATGTACGAAACTGCACCCCGAATTTCGCCAGTGGCAATGGCTGACATCCGTAGGTGCTGCGTGACGTCACAAAACGCAAAGGTTTGTCGGATGGTCGGGATAACAAGCGTTGGTCGATGAATGTATTGTATTTTGTTTCGAATTATATAGTCTCCTAGGCTGTACCCTACCTAAATACGGTTCTTTAATGCAGTTCCCAAGCATGTGCAAAAAAAGTCACGCCTTTTAGCAGGAAATTACTCGCAGACAGCCATAAGCTTCGAGCAAACGTATGCCGTTTCGCGCAAACACAACTGCGACGGCCACCGACCGAACTAGGGGCGCTTGCAAAGCAAAGGATGCAGATTTCTCCTCTGAAGCGGCACCTAAGTACACGAAGCGGCATCTGGGTACACGTCAGCGGATCCACTGGATCGGTGATGAGGCTGCGGGTCGCTCCCTCAGAGGCGATGTCCGCGGGTCGAAAACAAACGGCGAATCGTTCAAATGCATGTCGTCACTTGACTTGGACGAGCTTGATGAATCGTAGTCACGCTCCATTTTCACACGCGGGTCAAACAGAATCGGGCTGAACGCATGCTAAATACAACCAGTGGCGTCGCGAGGGTCAGCGGCACCCGGGGCAATAGCCTGCCGCGACCCCCCCCCCCCCCCCCAACCCGCTCTCGCGTGGCCCGTCGCGACCGCCCCCCCCCCCCCCTTCTTGAGACGCCGCTGAATACAACTTCTGGTATCGTTTCCAGGTGGCCTTGCTGTTGGTTTGGGTTTCGCTGCATAATCAAATTGATTAATCCGATTTGGGCGAGGAGTGGATGGACGTAGTTTATTATCGTTGGCACAGCATCACACCTCAGCTTACGAGCCTTCTGTCCGCTTAGAGCTCAGCTCGTAGCTCTCTTTTGTGAGATGATTGCTGCATAAGCGGGATCTCGATCTTGACGGGAACCTAGGCCCTATGCACGGCGACGATCCACTTCGCTCGTCACTGCACGTCTCGCGGAAAAGTGTGGAACGTCATGTCTTGGCTCGCATGTGCTGCCCGGTGGTTGTGGCACCCAACCGCGCAACAAAAATCTCACCCAACTACGAAACAAGTCGAGCACAACAAGAAAAACGAAGCACGCTGAAGCAGACAAAAATGCTCGCTTTGTGTTTTGTGACGTCAGAGCTTCAATGTTGCCAACGAAAGCAGCGTTTACGCTAGAATGCGATTCGAGCAGCATAAATTCAATTACTCACGCAGAGGGGCATACAAAATTCAGATATTGCACGTACGATCCGTCTCGAGGCAATAACAATGATATTCAATTGGTTTCTCGAATACAAAATTTGACCGGACAATCCCTTTAATATAAAAAGCAACTTCGAGGTGCTGTTATTCATTAGAAAGATCAGTCCCAAAAACACCATACGCTTTTCTTTAGGTAGATGGTTGAGCGTGTTGATTTCTAATTTACGATAACGAAAGGGGGACATTAAAACAAAAGACGTAAACGTTTTGTTGCAAGTTGAGAGCCTGTGATGTCCGTTCGCCTTCCATGTCCCCCTCTTTGTTATCGTAAACGTTTCTTAAATAAATCGTTTTTATTCGGCATAGATGCGAACTAGCATAGCCACTCCGTGCAATTACATAGGGCGTCGTCTGCTCCCATCCTACCCTCTACGTTACAGGAGAGCGTCCGCGAGGTGGCGCCACCATAACTTTTAATCTAATCTCGTCGCCAAAGCAGTCGGTGTCAGGTTAAAGTGGAAGCTGCTCCCACCTCTGTCCACTTTAGTAGAGCGAACGCTGGAGAGGAAGTCGCCTCCTCTCCAGCCTTCGCTCTGCCATAGTGGAAAGAGGGGTAGGAAGGTAGTACCTTTTCACCCTCCGTCGCTTGGGCGCTGCCATCTTGGAATCACGGGACGCGGCCGCCATAAGGTGACTTCAAATCGTCGCTCCTCTCTCCCCTCCGCGCCCTCGGGAAGGCGTTGTATGCGCGCTTTTCGTGCTTTTTTCGCCTTGCTCTGTGAAGTGTCGTCTGAGTCTTATTTTTACTACCTAACTGCATGCCATCATTATGTGCACAACTTTTGCACTTTGTTTTATAGCACGTTTTGACTATTTGCACCGTCGGCGTGACCGGATACGTGTGAGGAATCTGCGTTAGCACTAGCGCACATTGGGAGGCTATGGTAGTCGACTCCACACGAGGGTTGAGAGGCCAATTATTTATGACATTGAAAGTTTGCTTAAGTGATAGTGGCCAGGTGATAGTCGCGCAATAAGAAGCGCCAGGTATATTTACGATCACGCATTTATGATTTTTAAGGAGGCAAATATGGTTAACGCCAGGAGTCAGTGTGTTCTTGAAAACATCGTGCTCTGCCTTCATAGCAAATCCAAAACAGTTGCTTTTGATTATATGGGAGGAATCATTTTCGCGGTATAAACATTCGCTTAAACTGATTATTTTTTTTTATTATAGAAAAAAGAACCCGTAATGTGCTCGGTCTGATGTATGCAGTCATTCAGTTTTCTTCAGATATCCCATTCAAGTAATTTATTTAGAGACAAAGGGTTGAGTTCTTCGGGTGAAAAACGTGTCGTGAATGCCTGGCAAAAGCGCCCGAGGCACGCAAGTGGCGCCGAAAACGCGCCGTCTGCGTGGAAATCACTCGAGTGCAGCGTTGTCGATGACGGATTTACTCTCGACGCGGCTGAAGGCAGGTGGAACGGCTGCGCCATTTGCGCCATTTTGCGCCAGACGCATTTGTCTGCGCCATCCTGCGCCATTTTGCGGAAACTGCGCCACAGCCAATACCTCGCGCCATTATGCTCCAAATCGCACAACGTGCGCCAAAGAAATTGTATTTTGTCTGTGTTTCGGTTTTTATCGACTCGATTGGCAACAATGAGCGCGTTTAGCTTGGTCGGCTTGCAATCCTTTGTTATGTTTATTTTTCCTGTGTATCCCGAGTCAGAAGCGGGCGAAAAAATTCGGGGTTGGATTCCAAGCGCTACATCACCTGCGACTAGATTGTTCTTCAACGATAAGCGGTTAAGCAAGTCGGCCGAGGTGAGGTCGAGTCGTTAAGCGTCAGATTACCTGAGGCTCTGCGGCCCGGGTTCCGGACGTCAGCCAGTAGAAAACACATTAGCAAAAGATTCCTTTTAGTACTTCATCGTTAGAAGTTGGAACCGCATTCCTGCAAGATAAATCGTGATTCGATAGAACTGAAACGCGGTCCGATCCGAAACCTTGCCGGCCAGCAGCTCTCACGCGAGCGGTAGATCTGCTCGGCGTACTTTAACCTTGCTCCTGCTTATTGCTTAGAATACGATAACTCCGTTAATCGTAGTCTGCTTCTTCGATATTGAGTTGTACAATAGGATATACTCGAAATTTGTTGCCCTGTTCCTCCGCGCAACGGCACGTCCGTTGATTACGCACGTCACGTGGTTCGCACATATAATTACTATGTCGAGCACGTGTGGGGTGTGCTATAAGCAGTACTGGCTTGCATTTTGAGCAGCTGAAAACCACTCAGAAAATATCAAGGACACTATCTTCAGAAACATATGGTACTTGCTTTTTGGTTCTCATTAAGGCTCACAACGTTTCAAGTTTTTGCATCTATTACACTGTTATCCCATCTACCTAGGTCCCTAACCACTCATGTTCATCTGTGCTGCTAAGCACAATCGAAATTACTCCCGTGCTCGTCTAAGACACGAGCTGAAGTGCAATGAAAACTGATCTAAGCTGCTCCTAGTCTGCTCCAGAACGTAGTTTTAGCTGCTCCCAGCCTGCTCCAAAACAGCTGTTTCAGCTGCTCCCGTGGGTGCTCCCAAGTACATTTCATGAGTTCCACCCCTGTGAAGGTACAAAGCGTACCTGTTCAAACAAATAAAGAATCTGTCTGCACAAATCCATGATGTGGTGCCTGCCGTTTGACTTGAGCCAAGCTTGCGGGAGTCAATTCTCCTCGCGCCTTTTAATTTTATTCCGCGATTTATACGGAAGGCAGACGGTCAGGCTTCAATCGACTGGTTTGTCCCTTATCTCATATTCTCAAGATATTTTAAGGAAATGCTCCGTATACCAAATAGTTTTCTAAGGTCAACATTTTGAAATGCTGCTAATGAATAAACTTTAACAGGCTAATAGTTGAAAAAAAAAAAAAAGTCCTACTCGGCTTAGGAAGCACAATCAAAACATCTCCGAGCGTAATGAATTTCTTTAAAGAAACCGATGGGAGGCAATATCGCTTCTTTTTTGCATTTCGTGCGTCATACAGTCATACAGGGGGTTCCCCGGTTGGCAATTTTCACAAAACGTTGGTATCCTTGAAAACTGGTAGTCAGGCCGTAGACCTGCTTTTTCACTGCATCCAGGCATTAGTCTCCATTAGTTTGCTTTATGGAAACTAGTATCAGCGGAGTATGTCCAGTACGGCCGTAGGCTCCCCAAGGGCACCATTTAACTCGTTTCGCCGCCGAGCCTGGCAGAACGAGGAACATGATCAGATGAAAGTGTTCGTTGAAACGCCCGCAATTAGACTCGGAACAACGTCGGAGTTTTCAAGGTGGCCCATGCCACTGTATCATTGGTTCTGTACCACAAAGCATATATGCATTTATATCACAAACGAAGCGAAAACGACACAACACAGCCGCAATCCCCTGACTGAAACCAGCAAATTCAACCACACATCCATGGATGGATGAATGGATGAATCCGGCTGAGCCCTTGGATCGGGCGGTAGCTACCACCTAGCTACTTTGTTTTACCATTTAAGCTTAGAATATTTAAATCTGAAAACTTTATTCACCCCGCACTGAAAAGAAAGTGAGGCTATAAAACCCCCTTGCCATCAGTTAATAAGAAAATACCTAGTTTTCCGTGTCTTCTGCCACCATTCACTTAATCTTTGCTTGGTAATCTCTACTGTCTTGAAATCCACTTTTCCTTCGCGGTCTCTAAAACCCAACGACTTTATTAAATCTATAGTTGTCCTCGGTAGGCATAGGTGAAGCCCTTTGCAGTAGAGTATCAAGTGCTCAGCCGTCTCGTCCTCCTCCACAAGCAGCGCACAGCTATCCATTTCCTGGTACTTCGCTCTGTATGTTCTGGTTCGCAAAATACCTGTCCTTGCTCAAACAACAACATGACTTCCCTGAAATTATCATCAATGCTCTTTGGCATGAACTGTTTTGTTTAATCTATAGCTTTCCTAAGCTCGTCCTTGTCTGCATTCCTGTCCATTCCGATCTTCTCTGTGGCCTCAACTTCTTCTTAACTGAGACCATGTCTTCCGTAACTCCACGGCAGCCCTAAAATCTTTCCTCAATTTCCAGTGCGCTGTCTCCACTTTGAGTGTCATACTCCTCATGTGTAAGCGTAAAACTTTTCGTGCCCATTTACCTCATCCATTCGCCTCAACATATCCTCAAATATTATATCTTGCTCGCGTTTCCTGCGCCTCAAATGACGCCCATCCATGGTCTCCTTGTACTCCCCGGCGGCGTGCTAGCAATGTGCCCCCCGAAGCCAGCCTCACCTACTCACGGCTGCTGTTTTATTTCGAGTCTCGCATGCGCCTCGGATTTCATGCATATGCCCTGCGTTTCAAAGTCAAGCAAGCACGCATGACTCCTTTCCAAATCTCTCCCAACACTCAGCCTCGTTGTAATTCCAAAGTGCTCTATTATTCGTTACAGCTTGCACTTCTGCTGCTAACATCGTATATGTATACTTTTCAACAAGCTATATCTTGAGATATTCTGCACCATCACATATCCATACTTCCTAGATAACTTGTATTTACCAGTCTCTCAACTGCAATGTACTTGCATTCTTCAGGCCTCTCAGCCTCATGATTGTTAAAAATCATGTACTGCTGATTTTAACACTACTGAATTCTAAACCCAATTCCTCTCCTTCCCTACCACAGATGCTCATTAATTCTGCAATGACCTTTGTTATACTGTACGATATCATTCAGATACATCGATCCCAGGATTGCTTTAATTTACCAGCTACTGTACTATATTTAACTTCATCCTAATTTCTTCTCAGCTCTTATCCTTCAATCCTTCTAGATAATGATAAATGAAGAAAGGCGATAACGGTATCTTCGCTTGTACCTGCCCATTTCATTTTCCTGCTGCTCTTCTTCCATGTTATAATCACCATTATCTTTAAATGTCTAATATTGCTTAGCACCTTTCATCAGGTTTGTTTCACTAAAATCCCATGATACCTTTTGTTCACATTTCGTCAGTTAGCACCTTGAGGATTCAGAATGCTGTTGTTGTTTGTTTTCTTCTTGAAACTTCTTCTTTGTTCTTAAACCGTTCTCGTAACTCGCCCAGTATGCCCCCACCTACCCGTTATCATCCATTCGTCTTTAGTAATTCGTAATACTAAACTGTAAAGAATTGAATACGGTTATGTAATATAAATTTGCATACTTAGACTTCACTTCTTTCCTTATAGTATCATTTCACTCTATTGCTTCCATTCATTCCATACTATTTTGTTAATATGAAATACGTACTCTCTTGTTTTAGCTCTTTTATGATAGAACCAAATTTTCTTCACCAGTTTATTAGGAGGTTTCATTCAGCCTGCTGACGCGTATATTAGAATTCTTCGTTCCGCTTTTCCCATTCTTTGTCCAACCATGATGTCGTAAACTTGACTGTTGAGCTCTTCATTCTCCTCGTCTTCCAGTTGTGTACCTGTTCCCAGTCTTCTTCTCCATCAAGCGTTCCTGAGACAATGTATCATCACCTTCAACATCTCCTGATGTAGTGAGTACAACTTCTGTCTAGCTGCTGTTTCATCGAGTAGTGCCTAAGTGTTCTAAAAACTTTTGGTTGGTGTTTTTATCTTTCTTGCTTTATATTACTCTCTATCCATTTTTCACACTTTCTCTAATTTTTTTTAATGATCAACTATTTCTCGTCGACATGTTGCATGTCCTATTTTTTTTACTATTTCTGACTTCACTACGTTTTAATGCCTCTATTCTCCATTTTGACGTTTTTACCGCTATTTCAGCCTCTTTGTCCCCACTGTTTTTTGGTTCAGTGTCCTTGCTCTCTTCGTTTACTCGAACTCTATTTTGTTCTAGACAAAAGCCTAGTTAGGTTTCATACAGGTCCAATCAGCATTGTTGTTCGAACCTGCTCTTCGCTCTTCGGCACTATTTCAACCTTTGCTGCTGCAAGAAAGCTTGTTTGAATTATGTTTAATGTCGAATTGCTGACAGATGGATACGGATGAATACGGCCTTGAGCCCTTTTGGGATCGCCAGCCACGCCACCAGCCATTTTGTTCATCATTTGCCCCTGTCCACCAGTTTGCGCAACTACTGAAATTAAAAGATTGTTTGTTAAAACGAGTCCAGGCACGCGTTAAGCCGGCAGTGATGCAGCGGCGCTACGCACGAACACCAAATATCGCCAGCACGCCTTTTTTGGAAAGGTCTGCAGTTTTCGCCTGTAGTCGTTAAAATCAATATTGGTAAACCCAGCAAGAGCTGTCATCGACGTAGAGCGAGTTCGGATCAACGAAACACCTTTGGCGGATACCCGTGGAGCCACCTTTGCCAGGGTCTGACCGGACCCACCTGATGGAAGAGGTGATGACATGACCAAATTGATGATGCCCAGTGAAAGGCAGGAAAGGAATGCCAATGCGCGCGCGATCCCAGATCACGGGCACGGTATTGAGCCAGGCCAGCCATTGCTTAAACATAGCCTCTTTTTTTTTCAGCGCGCGCCTTCGTTAAGATAGTACTGACCTTTGCCCCTGCCAAAAAATAAAATAACAGTACGATAAATCTTCCACCTCCTGATTTTTTTGCATA
>JAZHYW010065254.1:0-10911 GCA_037355805.1 Ixodes ricinus | reverse complement strand
ACTATCGTGTCCAGCGTTTGTCGTAATCAAATAACGGGACCAGTCAAAAAAAAAAAGTATCGTTCTTTAATACATGTGGAAAAGGGACGCAATATGGGTCAGCATATCATAGTCTTAACAGCTTTAACATCAACCTAAACTTTAGCGAATAGAACGAATTTGTTCCAAGTTATTGTCTTATCGAGTCGCGTTTTAGGAACGGGCTTGTTTTTTTGCTTATTGGGAGAAAGCGAACCGGGGAGAACTCAATTTTGGCTTCCAAATATGTTGTTAAACGTTCTAGCTGTTATCCGCAGAGCATAGAAAAAAGTACCTAAAAGTTAACTTTCAATTTTCTTTTTGTTTGCATAAATATTTTTTCTGTGTGTACTCCCTCGAACAATATTAGATGAAACACTTCGATGCGGCCATTTTCTTGCAGCTGCAGTCCCCGAAAATCTCTATTATCTTTAAATATATTCAATAGTCCGAAGTACGGGACCTCAATTTCGCACTCCATTCCTAATTCAAACCAAAACTCTCTCTTCTCTCTCTCAAAAAAAAAAGGAAGATACTCTAAAGAAGCACGAAAGACTGTTCTAGCTCAATATGGGCGATGGTTCAAATCCAGTATGGGTATGAGGACGGGATAGCTGCGCGTATCAAGTCTTGTTCTTCCGCAACCGTGGTCCGTAGCCTACCGCGATACAGAACGTTGTTTGCGTGGATGGACGAAGACTATGTAACTCTTTCATTTTAACCAAACAAAACAAAAATAAACAAGAAAGGTGTCTCGTTTCTTCTTCCTATTTAAGGTCAATATTTTACCAAAACACTCGTGAAGAATTATTTTTTTCTGTTATATGTTTCAGGCTGGAGTTTCGAGCTATGGATCATCGTTATTTGATGCTCCCCTATATGACCGGACGCAACTTACGTGGTGGCCTGGAGAAAGCTGGCCAGGTCGGCGGTGCAGGCCGGGCCGGATCTGCGTGGGATAATGTTATGCCCAGAGTAAGATCTCATTCCCTACTGCATATTCACTGACAGTTTTAGAAACGCAGGCTTATTATGTGCACTCTTCTTAAGTGCACGCTTCTTAAGTACACGCTTCTGTACAGTTCTTGTGCACGCTTTTTAAGTGCACGCTTCGTAAGCAGTCGCAAACTTGCGACTGCTTGCGACTGTGTGTGTTGCGACCTCTTGTGATCTTTCACGACGAGAGAACACAACTGGCGCCATCTATCGGGTAGCCGTGGAACACTTGCAATCGGCGTGTATTTTCTATTTCCCCCGTACATTCTTATTTCACTGTTGGCTTTAGGGGAAAAAAATAAAACGTTTGACGATATTATAAATTTATTTCTAGTAGATAGCACGTTCATTTAAGCTCGGAAATACTTCATTATTTTTTTTGCGTTCTTATCGATTAATACAGCAATCTCAATGGCTGTGGAGCGATAGCAAGATAGTAAGAACTCTCCACGCCAGGCGTTTATTGAAATGCCAGTGACTATGGTATTAACAAATTTATATTTTTCCAGTTTGCTTACATTTCTGTTGAGTTGGAGGTTGAGGACGGCGATCGAAAAAACCCGGCGCTTCTGTTGAAAAAGAAAATGTTTTTTTTTTAATCCAGCTGTAAAGCTTGTTTAAAAAAAAAAATATATTTTTATTTTAAAAGTTATTTTTACGCGAACATACAACGAGTAGTCTAGAAATGTGTCCTAAAATGGCATCCTGGTTGACTTTCCATTTCAGTCGAAATGCACAAAGTGGAGACGTTCATTGCGCATTTGCAGTGTCCAATGAGTAATGTAAAATTGTTTTCAATAAATAAGAAAAAAAAAGTCGGCCTCTCAATTCGACGTTTTCAAGATGAAAACTTAGGCCTGTCAATAACACTACCAGTTGCTGAATCACTTCTATGCCTGCATTTTTTTTTCTTGCGGCCCAACGCCTCCGTATATATGTGGGTATGTTTTTCCCATCGTTTGAAGACGTAGGGCAAAACTGAAAAAAAAAGAAACCTGATGGGATGTCAATTTTTCGTCCAATATGAAAATTTATTTGAAAAAAAAAATATTCTGACCTAAAACTTATTTATTCATCTATGTATTTATTTATGGCCAATTCGTCTGGGTCCGCCTCGCACCGGTGCAGTGCGGTTCGTGGAACAGGGAAGGCTAGAGGGGAGGGGAGCTTCCTTCTCTCCCCGCCAGCCTTCCGTGTACTAAAGTAGAAAGAGTGTACTGCACTCGACGGGTGCAGTGTGCCCCATACGAATAGCTCATTAAATGTATCTAAAGGCTCCAGAGGGGCATTACATAGAGGGCGGATACACGAAACGTTTACATATAGGCACAATGTTGTTAAAAAGAAAAACAAAATAGAAAAAAGGGACACAGAATCATGCTAAACTGAACTTAACGAAGAATAGCATGGCTCATGGTCACGCACACAGGCATCTCGGCCATGCATACGCACAAAAAGAAAAAAAAAGTGCAGGTGCTGCTCAAGAACTAAAAGAGAAAACAACAAACACAAAGCGATTGTGACGGCATTTGATTTACGCAATATTGCTACAAAAGCGTCATGGTTTCTTGCGAGAGCAATTTCACTTGATGAGAGGAATTTCGCTCATTCCAGTCGGCAGTATAGCCTGTAGTAGCGGGGAGAACTTACATGGGTTAGTTCTGGCAAAGGGAATATGGACTTTGTTAGGGTGATCATGGCCAGGAAAAATACGAGTGGGTGAGATGACGTTATTTTCGCGAAATTCAGTTGATGTGTGATAGATTTTATGGAAGTGGGATAGCCTAGCAAGATATCTTCTCTGCTGGAGCGTTAATAATCCTATTGATGTTTTACGTTGAGTAACGCTTACAGGTGTATAGATTTTTAGTATGAACCGAGCTGCCCTGTTTTGGATTGTAATTCAAAACACGATGACTGGACTGTGCGGGCGTGAAGATATCGGTGGCATATTTCAGCGCGACATTCCTTTGCACATTTCTTCGAGTGTTTTGTAGCGGTACTTTCATGAAATTATGCTTGTTTGTTGTCTTCTGTTTGGTTTGTTAAAACCCCGTGAACAAGCCAGCAACTAAGACTGCTCGCAAACGTGTCAAGAGCCTACAAGCCAGTGGCATTATGAGATCTGTGTGAATATACGCTAAATTTATTCTTTTTAAAAGCTTCTCTAAAGTTATCTAAACTTTTCACTAAAAAGCTGCCTTAGTTAATACAGTACAGATTTTGATGTTTGTCGCTCTAGTAAATAGCTTCTGTATAAATATATGTTACAAACATGTCGCACACACAACCTAGCCGGATTTGCTGAGAAAGGTTTGAATGTAATCTTTCCCACCCGTGCTGATAGCCACCAGGTGTTGTTCACTTACTTGTCGAGGACGATGGAACTTGCGGCACCGGCACCGGCTCGCGTCCTCCACCGTACGGTCCTAAAAAAAAAAGTTGCAACTTATGTTTGATACTTCTTGAATTAACACTCTACGCTTTCACTAAGAAAATAGTGTACAGGTTTCATCCTTGTTAAAACGTTGTTGAGGCATTGATTCTTCTTTCAGAAACCTAGGCACATCTCAAACTTTTCTACCGCTCTGTTTGATTCGTTGGTATACTCTAAAAAAAAAAAAAACGACCATGTAAAGCAGTTGAGAGAGCCTTAGACTCAGAAGAAGTAGTCTGTGACGCCGAGAAGAACTTAAGAACGCGAAACGTCATGCCCGGTTTCAGGACGCAGACTGCATTTTCAGCATCTAAGCAGATTTCAGTCGACATTCGCCGAGCTCCTCTGAAGACTCTAGGGATTGCCGCTCACCCAAGGGCTTTACGGGCATGTAGACGCACAAGATTTTCTTAAAGTAAAGTCACAGGCCACAGGTTTTTTTTGTTTTTTTGTGCTGTCTTGTGGCGTTGGCGTGCGTAATTTTAATGTGGTTGAGATATTAATACCAACAATCGAATGCTTGAATAGAACTCACGTGGAGTAAGTGGCACTCTTGGTGGTATTTGAGGCCTCTCTTGTGTCATCGATGCCGCATCTGTGAACATGGCGTGTAGGAGTGAGCATGAGAGAAGGGGAGATCATGTGACGAGTTGAGAATGTTCCCTGCTTGCACATTGCGGCTATTGGCAGACAAACAATAAGGCCCTTATAGGATATGTGTCAATGAGAAAAACGGCATAATAATCTCGCCAAGGGTACAAAAAAAAAAATCGTCATTAGAAAAAAAATTGGTGTACATATTTTGATCACGTTGCAAAGGCTTTCACGCCTTCACCGTATACAAAGTTAGTGGAAACGGTAGGGTAAGAAAAGCTGACACCAAGCAGGAAGAAAAAGGAACAAGCGCAAGGCAGGAATTCGTATTCGTCTTTGCTGCCCTTCTGCCTAGTGTTACTACTCCATTATTTCGGGTTTGCGTATATTTGAGTCTTTATTTCTGTAAACGTTCGATAGTAACTTTCATTTTCCGGTAATACTATCACCGAGGGAACAGGAGAAAAGGCCATTAGTTCTCAAACAATCTGTTCTATAATTGAATGTGATTGGTTTTTACTTTGGCTCAGCCCCAAACTAAAAAATAAATTGTTTCTTTTCGGGATTTAACTAGTTCTGTATAATTTAAAGCCGAAATTCCGTATGGTATCTTAAATTTTCTCGTTTAAATTTTTTCTAAGCATGTTACAAATGGTTCTGATGATTCAAATCTTATAATTTTAATCAAATTTGTATTTCATATATTCCACCCGATAATAAAATCTTTGAAAAATATTTCATGCCTAGCAAATAAATATAAATAAAGGTTTCCTGTTATGATGCGTTACTTTGTCTCGGGGCTTTATAATCATGAATAGTCATTAGGTGGCTCGATTTTTAAGCGTCCTTAGAATTAATTGACTCGCAGCCGGCAACCTATGTGACGCACTCACTGGTTACCAGTGGTAGTAAAAATGCGTCACCTTCCTCATGCCTAGGTGCCCACTCTGAACAGAGGCGACGTTGAGTACAGTCACGTAACGGGTAACACATTAAACTCTCGAAAACACTTTTTGTTTTTTCGACATTCATACGTGCCATTGTCCTCAATTAGTAACAGAGTCTAAATATCGAGGAACCAGGTTGGTTGCCTCGGTTTTCGTACGAGAGCTTTCGTTTCTACGGCGTTAGGTTGCATACGTTATTCACAGTATTATGAAGTCTAAAGCTTTTTTCTTTTTTTTTCTATGAGACGAAGGATTACCTTCGACATTGGGTGAGCAAATTTTGCGGCTCGGTAAAACATTAAAAGACCAACGACCAGTTCGCGCTTTCACTTTTCTCCCGTGAGGAGGATCTTTGGCCTTGCAGAAACTCGAGTCTGCGTCGTCGGCCTTCAAGGGCACAGTCGCACTGCTCAATAATTCACAAAAAAGACGCAGTGTTCCCTGCGGACATGCCCCAAGCAGATTTGCTTGATACATTTGTGTGCTTCGAGCACGCCTCAGACACTGTCTGCGAGACTGTCTTTGCGTGATGTATTGCCAGCGTGACTGCGGCCTTTTAGGCTTTCCCCACGTGGGACGAAAAGAGACACCTGCCTATTCGAGGAGGAAAAACCTTCCGCTCCAGTAGTCGCCGCCGGTCCGTATCTGTAGGGGATGAAAAAAAACATGTAATCGTTAAGGCTTCCTCGGCTGCATCGTGTCCCACTAGCGGTCAGTCTCGAGTTAAGAAACAATCTCGAGTGCGCGAACTATTTCGGTCGCTTTGTGTTTCTTCCGAGTTGACGTTACAGTGCCGCCGACTTATTTCGTGCTTTCTAGAGTCAGCTTAAGAAACCAAGGGCGGGTCTGAATGCGGACCGTAAGATCGTCTGCTTGTTTTGCGGGGGTTGTGGTGACGTTAAAACGACGCCGAGCTCTGATTGGCTCTGATTGAAGGATAGTGGGTACACCTCAAAGCAAGCTGCCTCGAGGCCTACGACGCCGAGCTCTGATTGGCTCCTATTAAGGGATAGGGGTATCCCTCAATAGGAGCCAATCAGAGCTCGGCGTCGTTCTGACGTCACCACAACCCCCGCAAAAGAAGCAGACGAACTTGCGCTCCATATATATTCGTGTTTCTCGCTTCGTGATTGGTTGATCGGCATTCTTGCTGGCTGCAATGTGCAATCTGATTGGCTGATAATAGGACGCTTGGGCCTCGCCAGGTCCTTTGTTTCTTAAGCTGTCAGTCACCGTAGAAAATTGGGTTGTGTGCATGTTTATACAGCCTAGAACTTGGTCTGCCTCAACGGGCGACGAGTCTCCCAGCTGTAGATGAGCAATTTAGCCAGTGCAGTACAACCGCCAGCCTGGGGTCTTTAACGTGCATCACGCAGTAGTGATACACGACCGCACGCCGGTACGATGCTCATCCAGATCGAAACGGGCAGGGGTGAGGATTGAGCCCAGGATCCCTGGGTTCTGCAGCGCGAGCTTTCACTCCACGTGCTCCGAGCTGGTGTGCGCTAGACCACTCGGCCACCGATCCCCCCTCACCGTAGAAGCAAATATCGGGACACCGAGATAACTGAACCCTAAAATGACCTTGCTGCTAAAGTGCTCGACTGAAGCCATTATTTATGAGCGATCAAGAAAGACGCGCAGATACACGCTCCACACACGGACGCTTTGTGTGTGTGTGTTTTGACTACCAATCACTGTGAATCCCGAATGTGCTCGATATGATCCCGGCTTTTTTATGTTAGTTTTGTTTTATCAGCCCGTCGACCGGGTGGAGAAACTGACCAACGATCAGCGTTTATTTGAGCACAGTTTGAGCTATGAAGCGATGATATAGTCGTCCAATGAACGTCTCTACTTAAGCGTAGACATATTCGCCGATCATCAATGAAACGGAGTATACAAAAAAATTGCATTGGACGCTAAACAACTGGCTGTTGTGCATCGTCTTTTTAATGTGGTAGTTGAGACGTGCTAGACCAGGTGCCGAATGCTGCTCATCTGCGAATGAAATGCAAAAACAAAAAAGAAGCCACCACAATAGAGTCCAAAAACATTATTGGGGGAGCGGGGGGATTGCAGTGGCTAGATATTTTCACAGCATCCCGAATGTAAAGCGTTCAGCGCATTTATGGTTATGAATTCGGTTCCTTAAATAATGTTTTACATTTGCTTTAAGCTTAGTAGGGCTTTTAATCTTATTTCTAACGTAAGACGCAATGCTTAACGTCACTGTAGGCCTACACTAAGTTCACACGAAGTGCGCTCAAACTTAACTCTATATATCGTCGTTTGGCACGCAATTAGACGTATAAAACCGGGATTTTTTTTTCATGGTAAAAATTTAGTTACAAGAAACGAAAAAGAGAGAAAAAAAGGAAGGACGAGGGAAGGAAATGATAAGACAAATAACAACAAAAAAAAGTTAGGGTCACTGTTAGTTGGGAACTAGATGGGCGTCTTTTCGCCGCCCGACATCTCAGCTCGAGTGAATCCACGCGGATTTCCGAAACACTTATAGGGATTCGGAGGTTGCCCTTCGAAGAGGTCGTCATTTCGAAGACTCGGTTTCTAAAGTCCGACCTGCAGTTGGAAATGCCATAGAGGGAAAGTTCTTCCTTTTCCAACGGCCACAGTCCAGTGAGCAGAATCTAAGGACTCTTCAATTAGTCCTGCCTCCATTTCGGTCTAATAGTGTATATCTGGTCACCGCTAAGTTCCTGAGGTCTTATGAAGGAAGTGTATTTCCCTTCCCGTTCGCGAACGGGAGACGAAATAGGGAAACATTTCCGGTCCTGCACTCTAACTATCCAGTGTGTCTACTTCCCCGCAAAGCCCAGGGATGAGCCAATCGCTACAATCTACTAAGAGCGCTCGACCAATGACGAAGATAAGAATATGTATAGATGACGTAAGCATTTGCTTACGTCATCAGCTAGCTCCGTCCGTAGATTGCAGGGATTGACTCTCCTAAGTGCTTTGCGGCAAAGGAGACGTGCCAGATTTCTTAAGAGTGATGTTGCAGGCTGTTTTCGGAGTCGACCTCTAGGGACGCGCAACAGGGGTGCTGCGACCTCTCCGCTCACCGGGGTACGTGGCTTTGAGAGTGTTCGGCTTCTCCTTGTAGTTCCCTAGCGGATTCGTGTCGGGGTCGAGCACCTGTGGTTTGGCTTCCACGTTGACGGACGGCTCTGTGGAGCGATGGCGAACCAAAGGCTAGAGCATTTCTCACAAATCCTTGTCGCTCTTAAGCTGCGATATCTTACAGTTGGACTCCTGTTGAAGTTTGTAGACGTTCCCTTTTTTATGGAGCGTTTTTCTTTTCGTATCGAAAATAGTGTTATTATGTTAAGTATATGTCGAGGAGATGCTAAATGTCCAATATATTTGCTAAGTGGCCCCACGAAGAGTGGAATTGTTTTTGTAGATTTATATCAAAATCGTAAATTGTATTTTTTTTTTTTGAGCGCTGAAGAGCACGTTTATGTGTGTATTCGTCGGCCATCGCAGAAGGAGCCATAATAGACTAAACACATTGGTTCAGATCTGCGGAAGCGCCTCGGTGCTTCCAGGTATTTAGGCGGTCCTATCATCTTAAATGTGTCTTCTCCAGCAGGTGAAGAATTGTGTTCAATCCTATCCGAGATTGAAAAAAGGATTTAACTTACTTTTCGCCACGCGCGAAAATCAAACCCGATTGGGTGTTCTTTTGTTTGTTTGTTTTCCATCCACCAATAAAGGGCGAATGTTGGATGCGTTATATTCTGTATATTGAAGAGCTGGTGGTAGTGAAAGACGCACTTGCTGGATGACACCACTTTCAGTCAAGAAGCATACTAATATAAATTTATGTTTTAATACTTTATGTGTACGCTCATGGATAAGACGATCGACGCACATATATACAAAGGGTTACTACTCCTCAACTTTCTTTTTTAAATCGGGGGCTTTTTTGCCTGCCGTTACGAGATTAGTCTTGTAGGGTTAGAAGAAAAATATAGTGCGGACAACCATTCGCTGGGTTGACGACTTGCGGCTTCGCGAGCAACGTTGTAGGTCGGATCTGGAAAAGGTGCGCAGGTTCGGTCTGTAATTTTCGGTGTTGCGTTGATTCCTAACAAATCATATAAAGTTCGCTAGAGATAACAGACTCAGTCTTAGTCAAAATATATATGTATATTCTTATAGAATCTTTAACTAAACTGAAGCTAAAAACTTCTTTAAAACAATTTATGATGTTTAGGCCTTGCTTTGCTGCCTCCTTTTTCATAGTTTTTTGTAGCTAGTTTTTGCTCATTACTGATATCCTCATCCTGACGCCAAGAGTTCACTTCATAAATGAATAATCTCCTTCGTTTCCATTCCAAGAAAAGTTCACAAGGCGCTTCTAGAAATTGTTTATGGCGCTTGAGGCGAGCGGATAGCCTGATTCAGGATCGTTGCGTTTCATAATGGAGACTTTTAGCGAATCGTTACCGTGTTTCGTGTACCGCAGAATCGGAGCCTTTGAAGCATGCTTTTCAGCGCGCGTTCCGCGGTCGCGGTATCACCCGGGCGCTCGCTTAAGTATGCTTCCAAAGGTTGCAGAGCAGTACACTCTAAAATGTCTGTAAGTCTACTTTTCACGCACAACACTCGGAGAGCCAATCACCGCAACTTACGGAAGGCAGCTCCGCGCAATGACGATGCCGAAAGATATGTTTAGGCCAAAAAAACGCCGTCAGAGTTGTGACATTAAGCAATCCAAAAACGTCACGCTTGCATTGTCAAAGGGGCCCTGCAATCATATTTAAGCGTCTACCTTTTTTGCGGTTTCCACGTCTGCTGGGGTTCGGGCAAGCCAGCGGGCACGGAGAGAGTAACTAAATATCAGTGCGTCATATTTTAACCGGGCGACGCGGAAACCTCCTCCACCGACGAGGGCGACCCGCGGATACCGAAAGCGCGCAAAATGTGACGTCTTAGGTCCTGGCCTTACTACTGGTCAGAGCCGCTAAAAGCTTTCTTTTTTAGTCGAGATACAAAATATAAGTGTCGCGAACCGTTTCAATGACGTATGAAAGTAGTTTTTGTTCAGTATTTTAGATCAGAAAAGAAACAGATGCAGTTTATAAAGTACGGAAACAAGAAATGACCCGTCGACATACCCGCCACCAAGCGGCGGAAAAAACGGCGCATACTAGAAAGGGCTAGTGGGATGAGGCGCCGACGAACGGCGAGCGTAGAAAGGTCCCGGAGCGTAGAAAGGCCATTTGGCGGTATGGCAGCGCGAAGTGGCTCCCGTTCTGTACTGATCTTTACCCCGTGTTTGCTGTCGTTTGTGGCCAATGAAGTGTTATGCCGAAATAGTCTTTAATCGCGCAGCAAATGCAATGCGAGCCGCCCTGGCCGCCCGCTTCATACAGCCTATCCAACACACGGTTTAGTGGCGCCTCTCGAGCCGTCGACACAGAGTGCGGCAGCCGTGAGCGCTCGATGAGCTCACTATCCCTCCTCTAGTTCACGGCCACTCAAGCCAGGACCTACGACGTCATGAAGGAGGTTATTTTTTGCTTGTTTTTGTAATTCTAATTTGCCTATAACTTTTAAAATAAAGCGAATTTTGCGAAAAGAAAAGTTTCATTAAGTTACTACGTTCAGTGCGCTTAGGTTCGGTTCAAATTAAAAACCAGTCAAAAAGTTGTTGCAGGGCCCCTTTAAGCAATGCAAGCGTGACGTTTTACATTGCTTAATGTCACAACTGAGACTGGTTTTTTGTTTGTCTAAACATGTATTTTGGCATCATCATTCGCTGAGCTGCCTTCGTAAGTTACGGTGATTGGCCCTCCGAGTGGTTGGCAGGAAAGTAGACGCACAGACTTTTTTTTAGAGTGTGTATGCGGAACATGTTAACGGTTTGCTAAAAGTCTTTATTATCCA
>JAZHYW010065252.1:0-30133 GCA_037355805.1 Ixodes ricinus | reverse complement strand
AAAGTTAGTGAACTCTAACTGACGTCTATTTTTGGTTCGTCGGAGAGTTTGCCTCCGTAGCACGTGCGCCTTTCAACGAAGGAATGCTTATGTTGGCGAAACACAGATGGTACACCGCACATCCCCAGGAGAGTGCTTTCTTTGTGTTCCACGCTTGGCTTTCTCACAGCCTCGATTGCAGTTCCTTCATATTTAGCATTTTTGTCAGCCTTGATGGGAGCACGAAATGTGCACGCCATCTCAGGACAGCATTAGAAATTATAGTGACGCTTACCTGACAACCACCTGTTACGCGACGCCTATAGCATCATTTAAATTGTCCCCAGAGCTCTTGAGGTCTAACAAATACGCCACAATACAGTTGAGTTATGTATATAATGCCATGCTTTGTTACGGAGACTGAATGCAAACAGTTAGTCATGCTGGACAGGTGCAACCACCGTTCCCAAGACTATTTTTGACAGCCCACCAGCTTGTGATAAAGCTCAAGCCTACGCTGACACCGAAACTACAGTCCTTCGGCAATCCACGAGATTCTGGAACAAAATACTCTGCACCAAATTTAATTTCTTGACGGCGCTTGGAAACCGTCTAATCACCGTTGACCGATGACCTATGGGCGCGGTCAGGAAAGAGCTCATCGCCTTGCCCACCTGGCAGCTAGTTTGCGCCCCGTGCTCATTCCCTCTTTTGCCCGGACCGCGCTCCCGCTTCGAACTGACCGAAAATTTTAATAAAGCGACTGAATTACCGAGAGCCGACCGCAGTTCGAAAAACGCGACCAAAGACTCAATTGTTGAGGGATATGGCCACGACAAAAGGAGCCAATCGCTAGTGCCGGCTCTCCAAAGTCGCGACAAACTCTGCCGCTCCTTTGTGCGATGGTCTTGGAAGATGTGGCGCGCTCGCAATCGGCCCTTACGCCATGCGAGTGTAGGTGCCCGCGGCAGGACGACTAGTGCGGTGGACGTTTGTCGTATAAAGAGCGCTGAGCATGTCGTCAGCGTTAACGCTTGGCACGTCGACTTCACAAATGCGACGGAGGCGAGCCTGAACGATAAGCTGGTCGATTCGCTACTTTCTGGCGGAGGAACGTGTCGCGACGGTAAATGTGACGGAATGAACGCGGACGGGCGTTTTTACGACGAGAAGGCGAGTTTGGTGATGCCGGGGTCGCTTCCGCGTTTGTGACGGAGGCCGTAGGACGAATATAGTCCGATTGTAAGGCGTACGAGTGGATTGAGTTGAGGACGGCACCTCGTTGCAGACGCTCAAGTACGCCCTCTCCTCGGACGTGCGACGAGACTTTGTGGACATTGCGCTCTCCTGCAAAGTCTGCATCTGCTGCCGGCAAGTGACCTACCATTCCACATTTTTAGTGGGTCTGGTGCAGGGGAAGTGGCAACACTGGGTCTAGAGCTTTTTTTTTTTTTTTACCTAACTCGTGATTTAGTTCAATGGAAATTTTTGTAGCTTGTCTGCCTTTACAATTTGACTACAAAATATGTGCTTAGTTTTGATGCAGCCCAATTAGTTCTGTTAATGTTGTAAGTTTCATTTGAAAAGATTATGAAAAGGTAATAAAACAAATTGAAGTCCTGAAATAAATATTAAAAAAAGTATCTTCATAAATTGAAAGGTTTGTGAAACCTAGGTAGTAACTTATAAATAAAAGCCTCTAGGATGATTTACTATAAGCTTTTTATGACACCTGAATTTTCCAGTTTCAGAATTTTTATTGCAATAAATATAAAAGGCATCTTAAAAAAAGACAAAAAACCTGGTGCCTTATTTAACATAAATTTGTACCCCTCATTGGATACCTCATACCTACCAGAGAAAGAAAACAAAATGAAGGTTAGATTGGCTGTGTGCAAGTGGAGATATGGCTTCCATAAAATAGCGAAGTGTGCAGAGTGTGCAACCCACTCATAACGATACCACATTTAACGATGTACCACTTATCACAATCCTTTTCTAGACTTTCTAGACTGGAAAGGATAAGTTTCTAGTCCAGATACAACAATAATTGGCTATATCGATTGAAATTTCGGGTTTTCTCGTTATTGTTATGAGTGGGTTTGCACTGTGGTTCGTTCTGAAAAAATTTCAAAAAAGTTGTACAGACCCATTTTACCATGTGCTCAAGTCAATGCTTCAAGATAAAAGACTTATTCCACAAAAATACTTCAGAATAAGATGATAAGTGCTTGTCAAGCTTCAAAACCGCAATTTCAAATAAAAACTTTTCTCTTTAAAGTGCAGTCTCCCCTTAAGTGTTGCTCTCTACGTACAGGCCGACTGTTTAATGCTGCATTTATTGTTACTACAATGTGCACTGTCGTGGCTGTTTTGTTTCGCCGCATTTTGAACGGGGAAGGCTGACTTAGTGTTATGGCTGGAAGGAGGGAAGCCGTAAGGGATACCTCTTAACCTGACTGGGACAGATTAGCTGGGATTGTAGCCATTTTGTCGTTTCCACTTTTTAGGGGCGAAGCTCCTTAGGGGCTAGCCATGTCCGTATGTCCGTCCGCCGTAGGCCGAGCGTCGGGTGCTCGTGCTTCTGCTCGTGAGATCACGTGCTCACGAGCACGTGAGCACATGCTCACGTGCTCGTGTAAAGCAAAAAGAAAAAAATAATAAATAAAAAGTCACGAGCTCGTGAGCTCACGTGCTTGTGTAGGGCATAAAAAAAACAAAAAGAAACAAAGATGAAAAAATTATGAAAAAAAATGTTGGAATCTGTTTGCGCAGCGACAGGACGAGTAGGGGGCTCTGAGATGTGGTAGTAACTCAAGACCTGGGGTTTCTATCATGGATGAAACGTTGCATGTAGCCGCTCAACGTCCTATACAGGAGAGGGCACTGCGGTCAAATGCGTATATAATCGCATTAAACTTTGCATGCATTGAATGTTTATAGACTAGATCAGGGGTTCTCAAACTTTTTGGCCTCACGGAACCCCAGGAAGCCTCAAAAACTGCCGCGGAACATCCCCCCCTCCCCCCACCTCCATATTTGCCGACCGAGAGGCAACAGATGCACAATTGTAGGCAATTTCGCTTGTGTTGCTTCCCATATATCCCCACCATATCAATCGCGATGTCAGTACAAAGTGAGATGAAGGCGCTGTGCATGGTCCTGCCGCGCAGCCTGCGGCATTGGGGGGAAGGGGAGGGGGTTGCAATTTAGATGTTTGCGGAACCCATGAGACCAGCTCAGTGGAACCCCTGTGTTCCCCGGAACCCAGTTTGAGAACCCCTGCACTAGAGGGCGCTGTGGTCAAATGCTCAAATGCGTATATAACCACGTTCCATACTACACATTCTCTTTCTGACATGGATGAAAACGAACGAAAGGCTCGGCATGCTGCGGCTCAGCGTCTACGCAGACAAGCACCACCAGAGCTTCGCCACAACCAACATCATTCACCACGTGGAGATGCGGTCAATTTTTTTTTTGGCTCACCTTACTTCTGTTAAAGTTGAGCTTTGGAGGTCTTAACAACAAAGTCGTTCGGCGTTTTGTTTTCTTTGCTTTGAGACCCTCTTTTCGCAGAGTCTGCGTCATCGTTTTTTGGGCGTCCAGGCTTTTTGGTTCTAGAAGTCTGCATTTGGGATAAATACAAACAAAGTGCAACAAGAATTTCATTCATTTCATTTCATTTCATTTCTCTCAGGGCCCAAAGGCATTATGGAGAGGAGTGAGTTTTAACACAAATGTATATTATATCAATTAACAAGGCAAGAACAGGAACAGTGGCTAAGGAACAACAAGAAAATTAGTAAAATTACAATTTTAAAACCAGCAACATCAGTTAATGAGACTATGGGTGCGGGAAGAGCGATTCCAATCTGTTGAGGTTTGGGGAAGAAAGGAGGCGTTAGATGATGATGTGTTATAGTGGGGGATGCCTACCTTTAACTGGTGATTTGTTCGTGATGATATGTAAGATGGTTCTATAAACAATGTTTTCCTGTCCCCGAAAAATGTATCAACAAGGTTCTACCGTAAAACAATCTGATGGTGTGCCTATCTTTAAAATTTCAGTTTTCATGGGCCTATGTGGAGTGCAAGTTTGTCTGCTTCTTTTGCAGGGGCTGTGGTGACAACAGAACGCCGAGCTCTGATTGGTTCTAATTGAAGGATAGTGAGTAGACCTCAAGGCAGCTTGCTTTGAGGTCTACCCACTATCCTTCAATCAAAGCCAATCGGAGCTCGGCGCTCTAACGTCACCACAAACCCTGCAAAGAAAGCAGACGAACTTGCGCTTTGCATTGTTGCTATGTCTTCTCTTTGGTCGTCGCACAGGTTGCAAATTCGGTGTTTGTAAAACTGTGCAGGGTGTCCCCCAATGCAGAAGGCGGAGATTGTGGACATGGTGAAGAGTTCGACGCACTGCGTCACGCTCGCCATCGGAGGCTGGCGCCAACGACGTTGCCATGATTCAGGTGACGGCCTCCCCCCCTTCTTCCTCGACCCTGGCTCTGCCGACCGTCGTCATTGCTCTCGAGTACGCAGTTGCGTTGAGAGTCGTCGGCAAACACGTTACGGACCCCTAGCTTAGAAGGGACATCAGGATGCGATCCTTCTGAATTTTATTTCGCGGGTCTCAATCGAGTTTTGGAGGTCCCCGCACTAACTATCTGTCCACGGGTGCATCTGAAGATTGCTCGGTCGTTAATTTTACTTCATCTGTACTTTTAGAGAACCTTGAATGTTGCAAGCGTAACACAGACCTTCGTGCTTTTACCGACATGCTTGGTGACGGTCATGAGCACGGTGCTTGCAAAGGGCTGATTTTGCAGCAGAGATTGAGTTTCTTTTTAGCCCAATGTGTTTTGTGTTGCGTTTTCTATGGGAAAACTGTCGTGAGCGAGCGTCATGATCGAGTGATACCCTGGGAGCATTGCGGGCATTAAGCTTATATATTTAAGGTTGGAGCCCTCAGCAGGGCTCGAACCCAGGTCGGTGTGGTGGCAGTCGGACATCATGACCACCGAGCTATTAGCACAGCTGGTCCAAAAAGCTCAATGTTTTTTTTTTTTTTTTTTTTTTTATTTGAATGCAAAAGTGCCAGCAGCAGTGGACGATTTGGATGAAAATAATGAATACAATAAATAAAAATTATACAAAAATAAAATAAAATAAATCAAATACAATTTAAATAATAAAAATCGGCTCATAAAATAAAGATTAAGATATGGACAATAAAAATAATGAAAAAGCCAGCACAAACCTGGTGTGCTGGTTTGTGTGGGACATATTCTGTGCTCTTGGTCTTTGTCGGCACAGTCGAGCCTGCATGAATTTTTGTTTGAATTTGTATACTGTGAACAGCCTAATTTTTTGCCAGGACCTAATTTTCGCAAATTCTGCCTACAATTTGTGAAAAAAAGGTCCTCCAAACAATTTCGTTCAAATGTAAACACATCGGAATCTATATTGAGATCCCACCGTGTCATGAAAATTAGAAGCCCGTGAATTATTCCAAAACTCAAGCTTTGACCTAAATTGCGAAGTACTGAGCCCCGCGAAAAATAAGTTGTTTAGAGTATTCGGTGTTATTTTAGTTATGTGCTTAAAGGGACCATGAATTGAAATTCGGATTTCACAAAACAAGTTTGAGGAGTGTTCAACGGGGCGCTACAAACCCCAATACATCACTCATAAAGTGATATCTCGAACGGATGGCTGTATTTTTGTAAAATAAGGATGCGATTGAGTGAGAATCGCGACGTCGCGTTTTTTGCAGAATAGTAGAGGAGGAGGGAAAACGGCCTCGCTTCCTTCCCTCTTTGCGTCTTCGTGCAATCAAAGCGAGAAGAGAAGGAAACGAGAATCGCAACGTCACAAGCTTTTTTGGCCTTGTTCAACCGCACTCTTCTTTCACAAAGATACGACCATTTGTTAGAGATACCGCATTATGAGTGATGCTTTCGGGTTTGTAGCATCCCGCCCAGCGCTTCTGCGTTGTTTTCTGAGATCGAAATTTTGGTTCAGCATCCCTTTAAAAGGTTTACTGCTGAGGAATTCAACCCACGTAGTATGAGAGCCCAGTTACCAGCAACTTGCGGGTAGGAATTTCGCTGATGCCCCTTACCGCTTGGGCTTGGTGGGATCAAAGGGACAGAAGTTCTGGGTAGTGACATTGCTCTTGTCTGCCAATTAAAATTTTTTTATGCCAAATCATTCTGCCACATTTCCCTGGCATTTTTCGGGGCAGCTTTAGCTTGTGGTGCTTTAATTTGCCGTTTGGTCAGCTGATCGACCTTCAGTTATGCAAGCCGCGTTGAATTGGGGTGGGCTGTAGTTTGTCGCGACTCAACTCCTTAATTTTGATTTTAGTTTTCTAGACTCTCATCGTGGGTGCAATGCACGTGGTGGCTGACCGGGACGAGAGGCCACTTCTAGGCGCAGCGTCGTGCGCGGGTGCGATAATCTGTCGATGTGTTATCTTTGTTTTCAGTCTGCTCACGTGGGCATTGGAATCAGCGGAATGGAGGGACTGCAGGCGGCGTGTGCGTCGGACTACTCCATCGCGCAAGTATGTTCAGGTTTTGGAAGTACAGTAAACTTTTGTTAGCTCGACCTTGCTTAGTTCAATTTTTCGTTTTATTCGGTCGTGTTCAAAAATCCCGGCGAGCGCCCATACATTTCTATGGGAGGAAAAGTTTGATAGTTCAAACTCGAGAAAACCCCGCATGAGATAATTTGTCCCGAGCGGAATGCGCACGGGCTCACATTGCGTGGCACCATGGCAGAAAAACCACCAACGTACGGCAAAACACAGGCCCTTTGCTGCAAAGCCGAACGTGCGCAAATATGCACCTGCTCCTCTACGCCGTTGAGATGGACTGTAGCGAATGACACGAGCCAGCGCAACCAGTCTGGCGTGGGTAGCGGAGAACATAGCACGTGTGGTCGGGCGCAAAGACAGCGTGCGCTCTCAAAGCGCTTTTTCTGTAGCATCATGTGTGGTCCATTTTGCGTGCCAAAAAACGCAAATTCTCTTCTCCTTTTTTTTTTTTTTGTTGTTGACGGTCTGGTTGCTTGGCGCCAAAGTTGGCTCATGAAAGCTTTCTCAGCTACGCACTCTCAAAGCGCTTTTCTGTGGCATAGTGTGCGGTCCATTTTGCGCATTAAAAAATGCAACTTCTCTTTTCCTTTTTTTGTTGTTTTTGTTGACAGTCTGGCTGCCCGGCGCTAAAGTCCGCCTGTAAAACTAACTTTTTTTCTTCTTTTTTGTAGTGAGGCGATTTTCTAGGGACGGGACGTTTAGTTACGCTGCTATCCGGAGCATGCTTTTGGACACGCGTTTTAAGCGCAGACGGCAGCAGACCATCCATGATTACTTTGGACAATCAAAGGAAGTTTAACTTTAACCGTTTTTCTGCACTTTTTTCAATTCAATCATTCGGATAATTCAACCAAATTTCAAGGCACCGTCGAGGTCGAATTAACGGAAGTTTACTGTATGGGCAGTGCACACATATTCCGTCCAGAGCTTAACACGGTCATACCATGATATCCTGATAAATGGCCCGTTCCGATTGAGTAGCCCACTTTTAAAAATTGCATTACCCAAGTTCAGACGATTTCTGAAATGAGGTAGGCAACATTAGCTTTGACAACAGCAGCAACTGTTCCTTTGCAAGTTTAGAAGACAAATAAAAATACGTAGTTATTTTTTTGCCTTTCAGCTAATTCCATACTTGAGGCACGGTTAGGGCAGCTGATTTAGGCACAAGTGAACTAGGAACCATTTGTTTCCGGTTCTTTATCTTTGTGTTTTTGAAGATGCACTTCCAAAGCTAGCTTGCCCTCTTTTACCTCTTTTTGGAGGGTGGGCCCCTTTTTGGTGATTTAACAGTAGGATGGCTTAATTTGGAGTGTCTGTTGTTACTACCTGACCCTGTCCCAGTGCTGGTACGAATTGCTCTCAAACGTCAGATAGACGCACTGTGTCAGCGAAATGTAGACTCCATGAGCCTACATTCAGCAAACCTTTGTTAGGATGTGACAGTGTGGAAATGCCTAGCTTATTTCTGTTCGTCTCCGTTTTTTTTCGGTCGCTGTCGGCAGACGAAGCGTGGGACCTCCCTAATAATTATGCGCAAGTGACGAATCGGGCCCCAATATTTGCCCGTCTTTCTGCTTATTCAGAGGGTGGACTCTGTCGCTCTGTTATTGTGTCCAAAGTTGTTTGTTATAGAAAGGAGTTCCCACCAGATGAGACATTGCTTGGTGGCTGATAAAAGGGGATTTCCTTCCAGTTCCGGCTTCTCGCGTCGCCTGCTCTTTGTTCACGGCGCCTGGAACCACAAACCGGATGTGCCGACTCATCCTCTACTCATTCCACAAGAACATCTGCCTTTATGTCATTGAGGTGAGCCAAGGTCGATTGCTCTAGTTTTCTTTATATAGCAGCATGGGACCTATTTTCTGCCACTTCGCGGTGCACATATCGAGAGTGTTCAGGAGGGGCTTTCAATGAAGCCGGGAATGCACTTACAAAAGAACAGCGACGGTGTGTGATGTAGTGTTCTACTGACTTTGTTTATGTCTAGTCAATCGGAGATTAATCCGAGGTCTAGGCTGCCGGGCTTGCATCGTGATATGGGTTCTTCGTAACTAGATATTCTGATACCAAACACTTCTAAAGGGACCACCAGCGAGATTTAGTGCTCCACATTTAGCTAGTTGATGTACTTTCTGACTTTGGTCCTGCACAATATACCTCGGTTTTTCTGCGCATCAATTTGGCTGTTGTTGAGTGTGCTACAAAGATGGCTTCTCCTAGGCTCAAAATCTAAGAATGAAAATTTTAGTAACAGGTAGTACTTGAGGCACCTTTGGTCAGTTACCGTTTATTGCTACCATAAAGTTCCGAAAGAACGCCCACCCAAAATGAAGAGATAAATGGTGAAAAGCATGGGGTGGGCTATCTTTGGCGATGCCACAGCAAAACTTTATCAAAAATTAATGATAAGCACGGGGGCACCCGCCAGAAACCACGTGACGCGGGAGCTGATCAGATCGCGGACACCGCAAATTCGCGTTTCACGATGCGATAAACACACAGGAATTCGCTACGAACTGCTGTGTTACGGGAAAGGATACAGGAGGTTGTGGACGCAGCAGATTCGCGTTTTACCGTGCGAAGAACTTGCTGAAACCCGCCGAGAACTTGCATCTCACGGAAGCGAATGTCGCGGACGCAGCAGATTCAAGTTCTATGGTGCAATAAACACGCGGGAACCCGCTACAAACATGCCTGTCACGGGAACCGATATCGCGCGCACGGATCGCGGACAAAAACGCGGGCATCCGCTACAAACTCCCATGTCACGGGAACGAATATCGCGGACGCAGCAGAATCGTGTTTCACGATGCAATATAAACGCGGCATTAACTAGCGTGTTACGGAAATCGATATCGCGCGCACAGGTAGTGGACAAAAAGTCAGCAGAACCCATTCTTTGGGAATGATTATCTACGTTAATGCGAATAGCATCAAACGGTGCGGAGTTATGCGCGTTCGTCAGGTGGCCGGCACACTCTAGATACGCCAGCCCACTCTTGAGGCGATTCTAAATCTGTTGACAATTTCACAGCCCTGCGCACGATCTCCGCAGCCGAGCACGTGCGTTTGTGTCACTTAGGGAGGCGAGCAAAGCACGCGCCATACGCACAAACACTCAAAATGGTACCGACCAGACTTTCTGGCGTCTCAGCTAGTCTCAACCAACGGTACTCTAAACGGTTGTTTATATCTTTACCATAGGACGCGCTTTACAGCGCTGTCACAGCTACCGGTGCGCGCGCGTTCCATGCACGAGTTGCTCACCCTCTCCCGCGCTCGGGAGAGGGTGATGTAGCGGCCGTGCTCAGCCTCACGAGAGCGGAATGAGCCCTCGTGCATGGAACGCGCGTGCACCGGTAGCTGTGACTGCGCTGTAAAGCGCGTCCTATGGTAAAGATATAAACAACCGTTTAGAGTGCGTTGAATGACTGCCTTCATAGCTCTGTGGTTAGCGCGTCTGCCTGCTGATCAAAGGGTCAACGGTTCGAATCCCAGCCGGCGCCGGTCTTTTTTATTTATTTATCGATCCGCGGCGTAAGAGGTTAGATAGCCAGATAGATACATAGATAGACGAAAAGTGCGTGAAGTATCCAAAGAATGCTATTCGCATTAAAACGCGGCAATCCGCTACAAAGTCTCATGTCACGGGAACGGACACCGCAGATCGCGGACGCAGCACGTTCGTATTTCACGATGTAGTATACACGCAGGAACGACTCGCGTCTTACAGGAACCGATATCGCACGCGCATATCGCGGACAGAAACGCGGAAACCTTCTATGAACTCGCTACCAGACGTACCGGTACAGCAGATCGCGCGGCAGATGGGATTCCCGTCGGACATCGCATGACGTCCGGCGATGTCCGACGGGAATCGGGGGGGGTGGGCGACGTTTGGAATTTTTGTTACAGATATTTAGCCAGAAAAACGGGATGGGCGATTTCTCGGGCGGGCAATTTCTCGGAACTTTACGGTAGTTTTTATTTTTATCTTATTACTTTTCGTGCACAATCATCATGAGAGAAATTTTGTTGCTCGTCAAGATACAAAGTAGTCACTATTTGTTGCCTCCGTTCTCCAAGCAGCTCACAACCCCCACAAGTTTGACACTTGTGGATGGGATTTTCTACAGTTTTAACCTATCTCAATCACGTACTAACAATCGGTTTCTTCGCACAATGATTTTACCAAAGTTTTGGAGTATTGAAATATTTTAGAGAGCAGCTCTTAGGCGCCCGTTACCAGGTTGAGTGGTGGCGCCGTCAGCGTAATTGCGTGTTGCATTATGGGACGTTTCCTATAATAACGTCACAGGAGTAAAATTTCCCCCGAAATTTGGTGGGAAAAATTTCTGGTGCAGGAAAATTCTTCTGCTAAACTTAGCGGGGAAATTTTTCCGCTAAATTTAGTGAGAAATTTTCCCGCTAAATTTAGTGAAAAAATATTCTGCCAAAATTAACGGGAAAATTTTACCCTCGTGACGTCACGTGTGACATCACGTTACTTCACTCAACCCTGGAAACTTTTTTCCCATAAATTTAGCAGGAATATTTCCCCGCTAAATTTGGTGGAAAAATTTCCTGCCAAATTAGCGGAAAATATTACCCTCGTGACGTCGCACATGACACTACGTGAAATTTAGCAGAAAATCTTTTACGCTAAATTTAGCGGAAAATGTTCCCCACTAAATTTAGCAGGGAAATTGATGTCAGGGTGAATGTATGAATCAGGATGTATAAATCAGGGTGTCTAGCGACCGGGAAAACTGGGAATTGTCAGGAAAATATTAATTACCTGGAAAAATCGGGGAATTGTCAGGGGTATTGTCAAAAAGCGAGCCCAGTCAGGGAGAATGAGCCGGAAATGCTATAGAGTGTCCTGAGTAAAGTTTTGAGTACTTGGGGGCAGAAAAATATGCAATAAATTCTGCTTAGAGTGGAGCGGGGGCTCTGCTCACCCGAGCTAGTTCGCGCTACCCGATGCTAAGGGAACAGCCGACAAATCCAGTCGAAGCCTTGGATTGAGGGCGCGACACTAGGCTAGATGCATTTAGAGCTACTAGATTTAGTAACAAATGGAAAGCCGTTGACCCCAATCCAATCCAAGCCTTAGGCCAAAAGTATTTGAAAGTGTTCATCTGGCGGCCTTGCTGCCGTTTGGTTATTGACGTGTGTGGTTGAGCGTCTTGTTTTCACTGTGTTTCCGGAAGTGGCCTCTTCACTGACAATGACGGCAGTCAAGAAAGTGCTCGTTTAATCCGGACTGCATGAACCCGAATATTTCGGAAAATGCAGAGTTGGATTAGGCCCGTGCAAAATGATCCTCACAGTGCTCAATGCTCAATGCCTTGTGTTGTAATGGTCTTATATGTTTAACTGCCTCTACAATGTTCAGGGAATTTCACCTGAAATTGTCAGAGAAAACCTGGAAAAGTCAGGGAATTTCACAATAATAATTTGCTAGACAGCCTGATGATCACGAATCAAATAGTAAGTTCCCAAATATTTCGATTCGTGAGCCGAATTTTTAGCATTTGGTCACTCAAATATTTACTATATTTGGTGAAAGACGCACGGTCGGTGTGGAGCTGACAAAAGAGCCATTTTTTCTCCTGCTGTTTGCACAGCGATGTTGAACAGACCATGCGAGAGACATAGTTTGGTCCTACCATTCTGAAAAAAATCTAATGCACAGGTCAAAAGAAAAAAAAATTAACACCATTAACTTTATAGCACGCAGATTTAATCACAATGCTGGCACAATCTAATCCTGAGGCACAACCAAAACATCCCATTTGCATATAGTGGAGACTGACTGGTGAGATTGCTCTATTCATACTTTTTGTTCTTGCAGCCCCGTTGAGTGTGCTTCTTTCCGAGCACTGGTGCACTGCAGAAAGGCAACACGTGCAAAGCTTGCTTCTCGCGAGCGTTGCTTCTCCGCAGTGCACCAGTGCTGGGTGAGAAGCGCACCCAACGGGGCTCAAGCAGGCTATCCACCAGCTATAAAAACGAGCACCACGCGGAAGTTTTCATAGCAACTTAAGCGGACACTGCGACGTCGTGGCGTGGCATAGGTTGATTGATAGCGTCCGTGCAAGTTGCTATGAAAACTGCCGTGTGGTGCCCATTTTCATAGCTTATGTGACTTAATTGTCCACATTAGATAACTTCAGTGCCTGATGAACAAACTTAATTTGGTTTCGAGTTGTCATGTGCTGTCTAAACAGTCCACTATAAACAATATTTTTGAGAGAAAATAAACTTACGTCATACATTTCACAAATTTTTCATGTGTGGCACACCTGCTTATGATCAGAAAGGCCTATGTAGAGGAAATCATCAATCATCCGCTTTGTACGTGTAGCCATTCATATGGCAAGTCATAATTTTATCTTGAATCATATTTAGATAACTTTCTGATAATTCAGACTTCTGATAATTCAAACAAAATTTGTGGCTTCCTGGAGTTTGAATTAATGCGAGTCTACAGTAATTGAGCCTACTCATTGGGCACACACAATTTGGTCTGTTTAGCTTTGTGAAACAACCAACATCACTAAAAAACAAAAAAGTTTCATTGCTCGACTTGTCTGATTGTCAAGGGTTTACGGACCTAGAAGAGCCTTCAGGGGCCCCAGCACATATCCCCATTTGGGAGCCACTGGGCTTCTACGTGCGAAGAAATATGGAAAGCTGCTCTTGTTAAAGAGGACTTATTGCATAGGTTGAAATGAAGTTTTGCCCCGAGGCATATTATGAAAAAATGATTGATATGTGTTCTTGTACCTCCAGTAACAACATTACTCTTCCGTAATAATTGAAAAAGCAAAATAGTAGCTGCCTTTTCCTAGGTTGTGTGTGGCACGGGATGGGTGTACACTTTGTTGTTTCTCTGGTGGGATTCACTGGAGTCTGGCGACCCCTCCTCTGCAGCTGTGGTTTGCGGCTGTGAGCGGCTGGTCCGGGCAGACCCTCTTCGAGAGGTGGTCCATCGGCATGTACAACGTGGTGAGTACTCAGAATCGACGCCTACAATTCGTCCGTGTCTGCGGAATTTGGTTTGGGTCCTTCCATAGACTCGTCTGGCAGCATTTAAGCTGTTAGCGTTTCGTTCCTGAAGTGTGGAACCAAAGTGTAGGGACGGGCCAGAGCTTTTCCGCTCAATATGTTTGCAGCAAATCATCAATGCTCTATGGCCACGTGATGGGGTGTTACCGCTTTTTTTGTCTAATCGGTGCCATTGCGTCGACCTCTGCTCTTTGAACGCGACGCGGAACCTGAGGGATCGACACCCTTTCTCTTCTGGATCCTCAGAGCTCTTAGCTCTGAATCCCGAGGTGCACTCGCTTCGGCGGCCGTGTCTTCCATTTCTGCTCTTTGCTTTCAATCTGGATTGTTAGTCTCGCAGACTTAGGCTTTATTCGTCGCGTTAAGCGACCCTAAGCCTGATGGACGTCACTTTTCGTCGTTCCATATAGTGAATCTACACACTGGAGCTCTTGTTTATGCGTGCAAATGTGAGAAAGATAGTTTTTCGTCTTGCATATACAAAGAAGCACGGTGGACATTCGGTAATACAGTAAATTGCTGAAATAATTAATAAATCAACGTAATAAAAAAAAAAAATTTTTGGTACATTGCAAGACCCGTTGCTGTTCTTCCTTTCTGGACGTGGTGTAAGTTGTAGGGCGCTGCAAAGCAGAGTTAAGAAAGGAGTTGGTTGAGGGTGGCGAAAATAAATGCGTGCGACACTTATTGAACGAAAACCGAAGTTCATCACCGACGAATAGCCTCTGTAAGTGTGTGCGACTCTAGTCATTGCCCGTTTGTGTCGCATGCTTGCACTAGCTTCGCGCGTATCCCGCCTTGTTGGGTAGCAGTTTTTCGAAGAGATAACTTCCCGCTACGTGTTAATGCGGTCTCGCAGTCGGTTTTGTTTCTTAGTGACAAGACAAGAGAGAGTTTGGGACCGTATTTGCGACATTGAAATCGTTCAATAAACATCAGTTGCCAGTTAGCACCTGTCCTGCCTGTGTTCTCCGACCTTGTCTTGTCCTTTTTGCGCTCTTTTTTCCGTTGCTTAGATATTCGGTTTTCTGGTTGTGCAAAGTTCTTGCGTGCCCTGTTGCAGATGTTCACCGCGGCTCCTCCACTTGCCATCGGCCTGTTCGACCGGACGTGCAGCGCGGAGGTGATGATGAAGTACCCTGCACTGTACAAGTCCTCTCAGAACGCAGAGGGATTCAACGCCAAGGTCTGTCCCTGCACCTCCCTTTGGCGCCTCCCGTTTTACGCGGACCCTCGCGACACCACCTAGGGTTCGAATTTCGTCAGCGCGAGATCGAGTTTGCGTCTCGCTGAGCGAGCTAAAATAACTTTGAGCGGACGGTTCGTGTTCACAGTGTCGTGCTACGTTGCGGCGTCTTCAAAGCTGGATCCCGGCTGAAAATGCTCAAGCTTTTGTATCTTGCAAAAAAAAAAAAAAAATATTCGGACGTTGTAGTATTATTTATTGAATGATAGGTTGACTAGCACCGTTGGTGTGTCCCCGATAGAAACTAGTACCACAATTCGCTTTGCAATTTTCCCAGGGCTGAAACTTTGTGTTGTTTGTCATCGCTAGCGGTCTACGCCAATAATTTAATTTGTACTTAGGCGTGGGTTCGAAAGTTGACCCTCCCGGGTAGTGCCATCTATCTATAAACCAGCGTCTAGGACTCGCCAGGGTCTCAGTCCCGTCCGAGCAGCGAAACAAGTGGCGAACCTCACAACATGCTCTGTCCTCCGTGCAGGTTTTCTGGGTGTGGATCTTTGACGCCATCTACCATTCTATCATCCTGTTCTGGTTGACCATGCTCGGCATCAAGCAGGGCAAGTCACTTTCCACGTTGTCCGGAAAAACCAAACCGGTGCCATTCGCTGCCGTGGTAAATGACTCTAACGAAAATGCCGTGGTGGCTGCTTTGGGGAGAGTTGTTGTAGTGTGTCACATTCTTTTAATCGAAAATGAATGTAAACGGTTTGGAAGTGAGTTTTCCGTCGTGCTCCCAGGTCTTATAACCCTAGTATACCAGGACATACTTGTGTAGTCTGTTTACTAGGTCAGTCAAAGCAGGGATTTCGAAAGGGGAGGGTGTCCTCAGTCCTCACTTCGTCAATTAAGCCGAGCAATTAAATTTTTTTTCTAACGATACAAAACATAATTTCTGTGACACATCTTCTTTATGCGATAATTATTTGGTTACAAATAAAATGACGATCGTCACGAAATTTTCTCCCGAGGTGGTCAGAGAGGCATTGTAGGTATGGCTGGTGCAGCGACGTGTTGCACAAGTCCTCGAGCGTGTCTGCGCCTGTAAATTTTTTATAACGGTTGCGGTAGCTTGCAGTCATGCACATGCATTCCAAGCAAAGTGTGGTTTGCTCATGGGAGTGTGTCTCAGGCTCCTTCCTGTCTGCAGATGTGGCCTGGCCAAATGGAAGAGGCGGGGGGTACCTCATGTTCTGGAAATCTGGTCTATACGGTGAGTGTCTCCGAGCCCCTCCTGCAATATTTTATGCTGCCTGGGTCCTAGTGTGGCTTGCTTCTTCCTTTAGGGTCTATCCCTTCTGACAAGATTTTTTATCTGGTAGTTAACACTGGTGGTTTGTTAATAAAAAGGGAGAGGAAAGAAGTCCGAGCTTATTTACAGCATCAAATTTATATCTGTAATCGTCCACCAGAAGCGAATGCATATTGGTACTAGATCCAGTTTGATGCAACAGTAAACGTGCAAAGTCCAAGTAGGACAAGATACGAATGGGGTGAAGGAGTTGTCGATTCCTGAAGTCTCGGTTCTTCTAGGGCTACCTAAAAATGCACGCGGAGTTTTCCGATTTTCTAAATTTTATTTAACTTCAAATTTTAAAAAGAATAACTTTTTTTAGTTTGCGGAATGCATGCACTTTGTTTAGTTAGAGGCGTGTGCACATTTTATTTTATTGTTTCCGGACTGGTATTGCTGACTGTGTGTTGCATTGTCAGTCTATGGACATGGCGTGAGACTCTTGAACGAACTGTATACAGTAGACTCTTGATGTTACGAATCTCGAGGGATTGCAGAAAATATTTGTATCGTCCGAAATTCACTTCACCAAAAAACAAGTCGCATAAGTGCATGAAAGCAAAGGGGGGGGGGGGGGGGGGGGGCTACTTGCAATTTATTGGTCACACTCCCTGTCAAAGAAATCAGAAATGTTATTCTGAGTCTTCTTTCTTTCAATGTCACCTAGAAGACACTTTTGGAATGTGTAAAAACGTGCGCACGTGTCGTCACTGACGTTGATCGAGCTCACTGTGCCGCAGCACCTCAAGGGATATCTTTCCGAAAGTTGGTTGAAGAAAATTGCACCGAGTTCAACGAACGTGCACGTGCGTGGGCAAACAAAGGGTGCTTGCTCGTTGACGATCAGGTGATCAGCCCTGTTCCGAATGTCATTTCTTGTGCTCACTCGAGTGATTGAGGGTTACTAAAATTCGTTTATCGCGTGACAATAAAAAATAAAGCAGCAGCCCTGGAGTAGGTGAATGCGAGTTACTGAAGCAAGTCGAATTCGAATCATGTGGCAACACAGATACTGCGGCAACACTGGACAGGGGTATGTTTTCGAATTTTGGAATGCAGCCACAATTATTGCGATTGCACGGCGCATATGTGGAAAGAACGTCGAGAAAAATGACACTAAAACGCCTGCTACAGTTGTCAGAGCTGGGTGATGCCGCCCTAAAGGATGTGGAAACGTCGTCAATCATCGTTTGTATGATCCTCAGCTGCCTGAGAAAGCATTCGGACTATACCGAAAGGCAATACATCAGTCTTAAAGGACTGTGGCAGGGGATTTTGAAAAATTCGGATCATCCCAAAATTTTGATGAATCGGGATCATATCATAGAGATTCTATTGGAAGTAGCTTTTCCCACGTGTCTGCACATTCAGTGGAATATTTTTTCGAGGCTAGAAACCTGTTTGGAGGATGGAATACAACCATAATTGAGGCTTTTTCACTCGCAGAATGTTTAACGTTGGTCAATATTTTTCAACGATCCTAGTTCTGATTTGCAACCTTCTAGAGTTACTAAAATCTTGCAGAAGACTGTACCAATGCGCTTGCGTCAAAATGGGAGTTTCTACTTATTGTTTTATAGCGTCATTGTTCGATAAAGGGTTTGTTCTCTTCTCTGTCTCTGAATGTAGTATGTTGTGGTGACGGTCTGTCTCAAGGCTGGCCTGGAGATGAACTCCTGGACCTGGGTGAGTGGCAGCTTTGTCCCATGCATATTTTCACGTGCATCGAGTGTCTGTGTCTTTGTTGCACGGGATAAAATTTGCACGTGTACAGATCGCGTAATTTACCCCAACCTTTCCTTTTGGGATGGTGCACATCTATTCAAATATAAACCTTTACAAAGTATAAGAGCTGAAAATAAGCTACAAGTCTCACTGATGGAGTGTAAACTTGTTTCATTAAAGATATTTGTCACTGGTGCACGTGTTGCTGTGCCAACTCTCTATCAAATCAGTATTTGCTTTGAAGCTTTTAATTTGTTCATATAGCTATAAATAAACTACCATAAACGACTCAATTTTCTAAGCGGTCAGTTTTTTACGAATGTTGCGGAGTCTGGATTTCGGAATTGTATCACGGTCACAAAATTTTGAGACTTGGAGTGATGTGCCAGATATCCGTTACTCTGGGCGATACATTCGTGAGATAAATCTTTTCAATATTTCTTGTACCGCAAGATTTGCAAAAATGAGGTCCTTGGGACAATTAAGTCGTTTACGGCATCTAAGCGTTCTGGCATATGCTGCTTGTCCTGGGATCTGTGGGTGTTTCTGAGCTCTGCTTATGTGCAGCCTGCCCACCTGGCCATCTGGGGCAGCATAGGCATGTGGATCGTGTTCTTGCTCATCTACTGCAACGTCTGGCCCGTGCTACCTGTAGCCGCCGACATGGCCGGACTGGTGAGTTCTCCATTGCCCCATCACTTGAGGCTGCATTCTCGTTGGTGGAGGGCCCCTCTCTCGAAAATACTAAGTGCGGAATTATGCGGTCATGAGGAGGGACAAGGTTACAAAAAGGTCAGACAAGAAACATGACAAAATAATTGCAATGGACCTTTTGTAGAAATATGCGGTGCGCATGCGCGGAGTGGAGTATTTGATGCACCTGGGTTCGAGAGTATCTAGTTCCAAACAATCCGCCACCTTGCATTTCTCGCCTTTGGGCACCTCGGAAGAAGAAGAAGAAGAAAATAAGACCATCGAGAGTCGAGACTCAAGTTTTGATGTTGTGAACAAGGTGAACACGAGTCATCGTACTGACGACGCCCATTCTAGATTACGACGTGCACCGCAATCATGCCGGTGAACTGTGTAGCCTTCGGCTGTCGGAACTATTATCGCCCGGGTTGTGGAACTAGCTTTTTTCGCTTTCCGTGTGGTAAGCTTCATCCCGTTAAGCGGGCAGCCTGGATTCGTGCAGTCAGGAGATTTGACAAGTCCGACCCCTCGAAAAACCAAAAAGAAAACGAACCGGTAGCACACAAGAAGCCTAACGTGCACATTGTTTTCTCTACAAATACTCTCCAACCCAGTGCGCCTCAGGTTTGCCCATCGCCCCATAGGTGGCAGCACATATTCGCCAAAAGGTCCATTGCAATGCGTACAGGAAAACGTTTATACAGCTGCTGAAATCGTTTGTACAAAATTCTTTGAATTTGGATTAAAGTTGAAGGTGACCTTGAACGGAAATACTAGTAGTTCAAGGGTGTCTGAAAAGAGGGGAAGCTTGTAGAGTTTAGGGAATTTGGGCAATATATTGTGAGGTTTGGGAAATGTTTCTGAAACGTGGATAATAAAGCCAGATTGGAGACATCTCAAGAAATTTGGATTGGTTAGTTTTCCCTGACTACCGTAAAATACGGGGAGTGCCCAGCCCACTTTCGCTGAAGACTGTGTTAATCTAAACACGGGAGCTTGTTCGGTCGAATTGGGCACTTAACGTATAATTTGCAGAATTCCCAAGTTTGGGAAATGTTATTAGTGGCCGCTTAGAACAAATGGGTAGGGGTGTGCGAATATTCGAAATTTTGAATACGAATCGGAATATTTTCCTTATTCGAAACGTATTCGATTTGAAAATTGCATATTCGGAAGTTCCCGAATATTCGGCCAAAGCCGAATATTCAGGAAAAATGGCGAATATTCGCACAAACTGCGAATGTTCGAGCAAGTAACGAATAATCTGCCTGCGACGCATTCTCCTAAGAATATGTTTATCCACTGAGGAAGGCGTATGATGCGTGCGCTGTCGGTCTGCTCCGTTTCTATTTGTCCGCTGGCAGCAAGACAAGATCAGTTTCGGTTTCTTTTTCACCAAGCCCTTTGATGTGTGTCACTTTTATAGCAATATGTGATGAAATTGCGCCTTCTATAAATTGATACAATAAAATAAACCTCGAGAGTGAAATATAAATATAAAATAAATCTCCAGAGTGTTAGCTAATATAAATGTTTGAAAATTAAAGAAAGAAAAAAGCTGGGTGCGAGCAGAACGTTGCATTGCCAACGACAAAAACTCCTGCCACTCCCACGCAGTCAAAACTAGGGATGTCGCGAACTTTCCCAAGTTTGAGTTCGGCTAAGTTCGACTTTTTCGAACTTTCAATGTAAAGTTCGACAAAGGTTCGACTGAAGTTCAACTTTGTGTGCATGCACAAAAAAAAAAAAAAAAAAAAAAACTACCGTAAAATCTTGAGGGACCCTTTCACTCGGGAAACCTGCGAAATTTCACGAAAGTTTGAGGAAGTTCGATATACAACCTGAAATCGAGAGCAAATCGGGTGAAAATATGGAGTGGGCTAACTTTCGGTGTATAATCAAGAAAAGCTTAAAAAATGCAATTTTTAGGTCATGTGTCCCTTCAAAGCTTGTTATGGTGACTGAGGGGCAACGAAGCAAAGATTACTGTACTTTCCAGTCAGCGACATTCGCTTATATTCCGCCATAGATAACTAGCCGCATTTAAGTTGAGGCCATCATTGATCCCAACACTACGATTACTAGGAGTGGGCTATCTTTCGGTGTTTAAAAAATATAGCAAATCAAGCCAAAAATAGGGGTGGGCTATCTTTCGGGGGTGGGGCATCTCTCGGGATTTTGCAGTAGTTGATTTCATTAGAGGCGCACGAAAAGTGCAATATGTGTTAAGGTTTATTGGCATCACTGGTACAGATTAATAGCTAATGAGAGCGTTAAAAGCGCATATTTTTTCGCTTACATACGGTTATAAACCTTGGTAACCATTCTATAAAAATAAAAAAATAAACTACCTATAATATTATTTGTATTCCTAAAATTCGAAATATCCGTGTAGCAGTCGAGAGCGACTTACTGTTCATCAGAACTTCCTCCAGAACTTAAGTGAAATTTCGCAGGTTTCCCGGGTAGAAAGGGTCTTTCTACTGGCGGAAATGTTGTCACGGCGCGTAAGGGAGTGCCTACTTTCTGAACACGTTGAGCAGTTAATTTTCCTACGTGATAATTTGTAATGAGTGCATTACTAGAGAGTATCTTTTAACCCCTAGCTGCAGCCCAGTAAAATGGAGTTGCATTGATTTATATTAAAAAGGCAATAAAACACGGCAGTTAGCTCTTGTTTTCCAACTTTTCATTACTAGACACATATTCTTCGATATTTGATTCGATATTCGAAGCCCGTTTTTGTCTTGTTCGTATTCGATTCGTATTCGAAAATTTCAATGTTCGCACTACCCCTACAAAATGGGTGCTTCCGCGAGTATTTCTACGGTATATGGACTCAGGGAGTGAGTTCCACTAACGGTAATTGCGGGATACAGTAATAAATTTTTTATTTTTGTTGGTTTCTAAAAAAAATGGGCTGGGCTTTGAAAGGAGTCTAACCAGGCTGTATGCATTAGGGACCTCCTCTCTCTCTCTCCATGTGATGAGTGCAAGGGAAGAAAGATTTTCAGCCTCGCCAGGAGGTCCTGCCAATGCAGCTTGCTGGTCGCAAATCTTTGGCCAAAGTTTGGTACAAGGTCAAAGACTGCCTTTAAAGGGACACATGACAGGCTATTTATGCTCGCTCGAGGGTTTTTGAGTTGTTTTGCTGACATATGACAGCCCAACCGCAGAACAGAATTTGCGGCTCGAAATTCGGTTTCTTTTTCGCCCGAGAACCGCCGATCGAGGACTGGCCGGTTTTGAGTGGCGCTCACTCTCTTTTCCGTGGTCATTTTTGGTGGTCGACGCGACCACCAGAATTTAATCAAAGTCGTGGGTCATTAAAAACACACTTTGGTAAATATAAAAAAAAGACAAGTCAGCAGAACCCATCCTTTGGGAATGATTATCTACGTTAATGCGAATAGCATCAAACGGTGCGGAGTTATGCGCGTTCGTCAGGTAGCCGGCACACTCTAGATACGCCAGCCCACTCTTGAGCGATTCTAAATTTGTTGACACTTTCACAGCCCTGCGCACGATCTCCGCAGCCCAGCACGTGCGTTTGTGTCACTTAGGAAGGCGAGCAAAGCACGCGCCATACGCACAAACACTCAAAATGGTACCGACCAGACTTTCTGGCGTCTCAGCTAGTCTCAACCAACGGTACTCTAAACGGTTGTTTATATCTTTACCATAGGACGCGCTTTACAGCGCTGTCACAGCTACCGGTACGCGCGCGTTCCATGCACGAGGGCTCATTCCGCTCTCGTGAGGCTGAGCACGGCCGCTACATCACCCTCTCCCGAGCGCGGGAGAGGGTGAGCTAGCGGCCGTGCTCAGCCTCACGAGAGGCGGAATAGCCCTCGTGCATGGAACGCGCGCGCACCGGCAGCTGTGACAGCGCTGTAAGCGCGTCTATGGTAAAGATATAAACAACCGTTTAGAGTGCGTTGAATGACTGCCTTCATAGCTCTGTGGTTAGCGCGTCTGCCTGCTGATCAAAGGGTCAACGGTTCGAATCCCAGCCGGCGCCGGTCTTTTTTATTTATTTATCGACCCGCGGCGTAAGAGGTTAGATAGCCAGATAGATAGATAGATAGATAGACGAAAAGTGCGTGAAGTATCCAAAGAATGCTATTCGCATTAAAAAAAATATGAAACCCGCTTTTTGTGGTTTCCAAAAAGCTACAAATCTCAACAGCGCGTCGTTTCGCGTATCGTGGGACTCGCGCGGATGGCAACGGACGACGGGCGTTGGACCTCTACTTCAGAACTATCGTTCACGGTACCGGCGAATCCTGTCTTTCTTCGAAGGAAATTTTGAAAAAGATAAAAAAAGAACTGATATTCGTTCCTTACGACACGCGCCGACCAGCAAGTCGATTGCACGAGAACGTCGCCAAGCCGTCGTCCTTTTAATGGCTGAAGACATCGCTCGCTGAAACGTCAAGCACGAAGTGCGTACTTGAGGTTGAATACGCAGTGTGCGGTTTCTTTCTGAGGTGCAAATGTGGCCTATGCGTGGTGCTGCCCGACTTCAAGCCGGGAGTGCATGTATTGAAGGGAAATCGGCAGCAAACTTCCGACATACAGTCTACCAGTTGCATTACTACGCTGATAGAGTTCCTTCAGTAGCTCAGTGGAAAGACGTCCGCTTCACACGCTGCGGGCACGAGTTCAACCCCTGGTGTCGGTGTAACATTTTTTTTTTTGTGAAGCATTTTGCAATGTTTACATTTCTTTTTTTTGTTTTACAATTATCACTGAAAAAACAATTGTTGTGAACGATGCATCGTCCTTTGAACTAAATGGTATGGGATTCCATTTTTGACACCTGCAAGCTCATTGCAGTCACTTTCCACAAAATGCAAGGAGCATCTACTGGGAATTGCAGCCAGCCATTCATTCCGACCCGTTGATCTTTGGCGGAAACTTGTGCACTCTGCCGCACAATGCCACTTTCAGATGCAGGACATGTGAGGCAACTGTTCATGTCCTACAACATCTTGGGAATATTCTTTTCGGAGCCGATCACGGGAATTTACCACGAGGCACTCATCTACTGGTTGCCAACACTTAACTCAGCACGTAAGTGTGCGACACCACTCGTCTCTGACGCACAGATACGGCGAGCGGAACGGACATGCCTGCAAAGGAATAGCACGGCGAATGAGCGCGATTTCGTCCTGCTCCGTGCGGAGAAAAAAAAAAACCCCAAAAGACCGCGCGGTCGGGTTGGCAGCCACGTGGCTTCCGCCACTCTCGCTATCCATCTCCATTGCGCCGTGCGATCGCGGAGTTTCGGTTTTGAAGCAGTTGCGTTGTTCCTGGCGCTGCTAAACGCGCATGCGGCTACTGAAGTCAAGATATCAGTCGGGTAGCATTCCGACACCATCATACGTTGCCTGACAAATAGGAAGGAAAAAAGTGCGGAGGGTGTACGGTGTCACCTTCAGCTGTGCTCTGGTGTCCCGGCGGGACGGCATTACGCTTAGCCACCCACTCTCGGTGAAGGCTACCGAATTTACCGTCACTAGCAGTACTCGAAACACGGTTTCCCACTACACCGGGCAGCATGGCCCGACTGTAATTGATCGTTGCATGCAAGCACCAGTCGATATCCTTACTCTCATGGCGGAACTCGACAATAACGCTTGCTTTTAGTTTTCAAATGGAATGGATTTGACCTTTGCTGGCTAGGCAGCTGGAGGCTTATGGGTTACGCAGTGCCTGTATTTGATCGATGCTACTCGCGGCCTAAAGTCATTCACGAGCGCTGGCGGTTGCAGGGGATTTATCTTGCAGGCAAGAAGAGGAGTGAGGAATTTAATTATTTAGGAGGGCCTCCGCAGAGAAGAAGGTTTGATCGGATTGACTGAGCGTACAGAGCGTGGGGAAGCAGGCGCCTCCTCTAATGCGGAATGGCTTTCAGCCCGATGACGGCATCACTGCCATCATCGGTGGCATTCAGTTCCAGGGTTGATGATTCTGAGATTTCGATTACCACTTTCTGGTTATGGCCAAATGATGCAGTGGAACAGAAAAACCAGCACTGCTGAGCTAGGTTGGCGGCGCCTCGCCCGTCTCGGTCGACGGCAGCGTCTCATGCGTGGTCGCCTACCAAGCTCTCTCATAGCGTTATGGAGAAGTTTTTGGACCAGTGGCGTATTGAAAGGCTCTGGCCTCGCTGAACAGCATTTGTGGGTCGAAAGAGAATAAACTGTTTTCGGTATTATTGTGCCTCTTGTGATGGTGATGGTGATAGTTTTCTCTCCTCATTGTGCAGCATATAATGATCTTCTCCTCTGGAATTTTCTGGATGGGGCTGATCATAATCCCTTTCATGGCACTCCTGGCTGACATCATCGTCATTGTGTAAAGTCGATCTGGCCTTAACCCTAACTCCTCGGCGGTTCGTCTTTTTCTACTTTGGTTCATTTGGGCACGGGCTTGCATCGGTCGTATTTTGCGTAAATATATATCCAAAGTTGCTTCGAAAGTTCCAGTTCTTGAATTGCGTCTAAGCATGCAGCAGATGTTCTGTCGAATGTCGCACGACCGGACAGGCTAAAACATCCTTGATGCGAGAAGTTTTCGTCAGATGATGGGCGATATGGCACGTGACATTGCTGACTTTTTGTCATTAATTTCACCATGAGTAACCTGTGTTTTCCTGCAAAACCTTAGTTTCGTTTAATCTTGTCGATCTCTCCTTAAGAATTTCACTACTGTTCAATATAGACAGATGTCGTTGCTGCACTCAGCCGAACGTTGCACAAAAGGGTGTAGGAGGGATCTCATTATCGTTGATCAGTCGAAATATCGGTTTAGCAAAACTTCACGCGGAAGCCGACAGCACCAGTTTCAGAGACTCACGACTTGTCCGGACGTTTCTCGACTCGCAGGATTAAGAGGTCGTGCTTCAAGTCGCTGACGGAGGCGGTGCGGGAGAGCTGAGATAGCTCACGCGGATCCGGGGCCAGTCATCCTCCGCGGAACAAAGCAGAAGTAAGTGATCCGAGCGGCTCGAGCTTGCTCTCTAAGTCGCATGTCAGCATCGTGCCCCGTTTCCTGGAAACGTTGCCTGTCTTGCGTCACTTGCTTTAGATATTTCGTCTGTCATCTTTTTGGGAGATGATGGGGGCTACGCTGAACGCTCGCAAAAGTGTTCATACGAGCGTCCCTTAATTGATTTGGACAGGCTCTAGCTCGTCAAGGTGGAGCCATTTCAAAACTGTTCAGGACAAGTATAGCTCATCTGCTTTCCCCGGTTCGTGCACTCAACCGCTTTGGATGAACTAGGCTCGCTCGTGGCGTAGTTTGCGGCTATGCCAACAAGCGGCGGCACTGAATTATTTTAAATTTTGTTCCCATTTTGTTTGTGGCTAGAAATTAGATAATGAAGGTAACAATAAAATAATTTATTACAACAAATAAGCAGTTGAGGGTCAGAAATTCCCAAAAACTAAAAACGGTTAAGGGGTTAATTAAAGGCTAGTAACTAACAAATTGGTTTGTTTTAGGCTTATAATGCCGCACTCACACCTCTGTTGTAAGAATTCTCACTGCATTTGGGACGATTTACACTACCATTGTGACATTTCATACCACAATTGTGACTGTTTATACTGTTTGTAGTTGGAACTGTTCTCACTGCACTTGTAGCAGTTCACACTGCAGTTTTAACAGTTGTTAACATTGTACTCGTTGTAATGGTTCATGCGACAGTTGTGACCAGTCACACTCTGGTTGTAAGACTTCATACTGCTGTTGTAATGGTTCATACTGCAGTTGTAACAGTTCACACAGCAGTCGTAACAGTTCACACTGTGGTTGTAGCGGTTCACCCTGCGCTTGTAACAGTTCAGATGACAGTTGCAACGGTTCACACTGCGGCTCTATGTTTCCCGTAACAAGCGCATACCTAGCAGCCATTTTCAAAATGCAAGAGAACCGCAGTCACATTCGAATAACGCACATGCATGGATTTGTAGCCGTTGTTTTTATTGGTGCGAATCGCACAGTCTAGCGTCTTTTTTCTTTCTTGGAGGGCATTTAATTGTGCACATTGAATATGGCAGAACCTGTCACAAATGAGTTTCTGAAGACCAGTTAAATATGCGGTACTTTGCCCGTCGTTTTGTTTGCAGCCTAGCACAACCTTCACGAGGCCACTTAGAGCTGAAGCATGCGCAAGTAATGCCCGGAGGCTTAGCATGGCTGAGAGACATTCGGGCCCGACGTTTGCATGACTTGCACGAAATCTTTGCCGACGTCCTTTTCTTCGATGTAAATAGCCCTGCGAGAGATTTCGGAGCACGTGGCAGGCTGATAGAGACTCTGCCACCATGTTTTTCTTTGTTTTATCTTCGATTATTTTAATATTTTTTCTGACTCTGCAGTTTTAAATAGAGGTGCCTGGATGCACACACTGTGATAGTAGATACTATAATTAAAAAGGTTTTTGATAGTTTTCGACGTAGACTGCCTCCTCTTTTGCTTGTTTTTGTGCCCTTTCTTTTCGTGTTGAAACTAACGCCTAGTCAGCTCCAATGTCTGTTTGTGTTTGTGCCTGTCTGTCAGTTTTGTTTGGACAAAAGTTTAGCTCTAATATGCCTCTGTTGCCATGGTGTTATGCTGCACTTAGCCGAGTGTTTGGGAGGCCATGTTGGCCCTTGTGAACTTTACATTTTTAGGGCAATTTTTATACTCTATATAAGGTTTCTTGTAATTTTTTTTAATGCAAACAGCCTCGTTTTGTATGCTTATTCGGTGTACCCTTTTTTTTTTTTTACTTTCAATCTGACGTCTTGTTAAAGATTGACGACCAGTTCGCGCTTTCCACTTTTCTGCCGCTTCCTCCTCTCTCCCTTCTACCATGTCCACCGTTGCCCGTTTCCTCCTCTCCCATGGTGAGGAGGATCTTCTAGCTTGCAGAATCTCGAATCTGGTCGTCGGCCTTTACATTCAAAATCGGCTCGTTTGTTTGCTTGTCTGTCTGTCCGTTTTGTTTGTGCTCAACAATTGTGACTCGTATGTTTTTGCTAGCATGGGGTTGCACTTTGCAGAGTGTAAAGGAGACAGATTTGTCAACCAACAATAATAACCTTTACGAGGCAGTATTTTTGTTTTTTGTGCAGCATTTATATTTTATTAGTCAGTATGCGTTGTCAGAGAGGGAAAACCTGCCACTGAAGTTGGCCGCTTTTTACTGGCATAGGGTATGCAACGTTTATTTTTCTGTTCTTTCTATGTGGCAATTAGTTTGATACAAGTTTTGGGAATTTTTCTGCAATAAATTTTATGAACGCTTTTAGTTTTGCTTATTTGCACTTTATATGCTTTGTGCTTGTAACACCTGCACTGTTGTGGTTTGTTGCATGTGCTCTTGAATTGAACTTTGTTAGTGCTGACATTTTTGTGGGGAAATTCTCTCACAAATCTCGGCAGCAAAATCTGAATGTTGCTTACCTTTTTTAGAAGTTTTTGACGAGCAAGCCTAAAACGGGGCTCATAGCTTACCATTAAGGTTTCTGGAACGAAGGACACGGCTTTAATTTGTCTGTACAAAGGGACACGGCTTTTAATTTGTCTGTTGGTTGCAGGAATTACACAGCATGTAAAAGGCATTTTGCTGCTGATGTTGCATGAGGCTTTATAATGCTGCAGTATTCGAAGCGCACTCATGCAATGAAGATTGGGCACTGCTTTTTTGCTGTTGCAAGATGCGCACAAATAAATCTAAGAAGCAATTCAGATGTTTTTAACATACTCTCATGACTGGTCTGCAGTTCTGTTTATGCGGCAGCAGAAACGTTGGAAGCATTGAGAAAGCAAACAAAAAGCCTTGGAACAGGATTCTGATTTAATGTTGGTCCGTTTTTAATTACTTTGGCCACGTGTTCTTAGTGGGCTTTCGAAGCCATTTGGAATTCGCAGATAAATGCCAATTCTTGTTTGAACCTTTCATATTCTTTTTATACTTGGGAGCACATACTTAACAAAGCTGCCACATGCCAAATGTTTGCTATCTTTTTGTTCCTGTCCTGCGTAGCGCACAGAGAAGCATATGCTATCTTGGTTAACCGAACCAAAATTCACACTACTGTGGCAGTAATGTGACAAAACTATCGAAACTAGAACAAGTCCTTGACAAATACAATAGCAGTCTAGTATTTGTGTCCCCAACAGTTTGAAAAATATTAGTTCTTCCAATTCATTTAAATTCATGAACTCAACTGTTTTTTAAAGTTTATTGCATTTATACAGACTCAGAACCTTAGACTGAGCATGTACGTTGCATTGTATGAAACAAGAAAATGATGGGAGATGTAAGTTAAAAATGCAGGTGCCTTTTTATGTCTTGTGAAAAAGCGGAGACCATATTGTTTTCGTTTTTGTTGCAGATGTGGCTTGTCTGGGTACATATTCTGTCGTCTTAAAAGCTATAGGCCCGAACGAATTCATGCATATGAACAATGAAATGAAGAAATGTTTTGAATTAATGCCGAGCAAATTTAGCCAGACCCCTATAGTACTTCGTTTCAGCTTCCGTCCGAGCGCAGCCAAAGCTACGTGTGGCCGGAGCCAATCACGCGCCGGCAATAGGTCACGCGATCTCGCCTGCACTTTTGTATCACTCCGCTGCGCCGCTGGCCGCCCGCGCTCGCCGAGTATTTCGTCTGCTACGGGTGTATCAAAGGTATCGTCTGCTACAGGTTTAAAAAGTGCCCTTTCACGTTCTGAAATTTAGTCACAGGGGATGTCAGTACGTAGGCTGGCCGCTGGCGTCTGTGTCCGAGCTTTCTACCTGTTCGGCATTTCGGCATAGTTTCGAGATGTAAGTACACATTGCAAGGTGCCCAATGACCCGGCCGTTGATGTTTCCTTGTATTGTCTGGATATACCAGGGCTCGAGGCGCAGTCCTTTCCACCTGCTTCTCGGCGTTCAATGTGACCGGCAGGTAAAGGGGTGCCCTGATTTCGCCGCGTATCAGTGAATTGTAGTGGCCCGGACGCTTTTCTTGTTTACAACGCAATCGCGGTACGACGCGGCCGGAGTCTCCTGCCGAATTTGAAAGTAGACATTCATCACGACCTCTCGCGCCTGACGCCCAAACGTGCCTTTGCGAAAGGAAGTTTTGAAGCGACTCGGTGAGGAAAGCAGCGAAGCACATGATTCGGCCATTACGGGAACGAAATCACATAGAAAAACCGAGCGCTGCAGCCGTGTTGCCAGCGGATGTACGTGTTTTCACCAAACCACATGCGTTTACATATATTAATAAAAACATAAACTTCAGATATTTAATTCCTTTCGTTGCAAATCGTTCTCAGCGGTACACATCTGGAATATTGTGCAATGTTTACGCACAAAACAGTTATTAAAAAAAGAAAAACGTTTTGCGGACTACTTTATGGTGCGTAGGAATGGTCTTCTCGAAGTTGCGAACCGTCCTTCAGCCTTTGGCTGCGCTCGGACGGAAGCTGAAACGAAGGTATAGTTTGACTGTGAGCAGATTTTCCCCAACCA
>JAZHYW010065250.1:0-11924 GCA_037355805.1 Ixodes ricinus | reverse complement strand
GGCGGGGCTCACCATCAGCTGACGTCGTGGCGTTTCCTTGAGTCCCTGACTCCCGGAGCCTCTCGCTGGGATGCCGCTCCGTCCGCCGCACTCAACGCAACAGGCTATTGCCGCCGTCTTCTCACTCAGATGTTGGCGAGGCTCACCATCAGCTGACGTCGTGGCGTTTTCCTTGGAGTCCCTTGACCCCGGAGCCTCTCGCTGGGATGCCGCTCCGTCCGCCGCACACGACGCAACAGGCTATTGCCGCCGTCTTCTCACTCAGATGTTGGCGGGGCTCACCATCAGCTGACGTCGTGGCGTTTTCCTGTGAGTCCCTTGACTCCCGGAGCCTCTCGCTGGGATGCCGCTCCGTCCGCCGCACACGACGCAACAGGCTGTTGCGCTCGTCTTCTCACTCAGATGTTGGCGGGGCTCACCATCAGCTGACGTCGTGGCGTTTCCTGATCCCTGACTCCCGGAGCCTCTCGCTGGGATGCCGCTCCGTCCGCCGCACACGACGCAGCAGAGCTATTGCCGCGCCGTCTTCTCACTCAGATGTTGGCGGGGCTCACCATCAGCTGACGTCGTGGCGTTTTCCTTGAGTCCCTTGACTCCCGGAGCCTCTCGCTGGGATGCTGCTCCGTCCGCCGCACACGACACAACAGGCTATTGCCGCCGTCTTCTCACTCAGATGTTGGCGGGGCTCACCATCAGCTGACGTCGTGGCCGTTTTCCTTGAGTCCCTTGACTCCCGGAGCCTCTCGCTGGGATGCCGCTCCGTCCGCCGCACACAACGCAACAGGCTATTGCCGGCGTCTTCTCACCAGATGTTGGCGGGGCTCACCATCAGCTGACGTCGTGGCGTTTTCCTTGAGTCCCTTGACTCCCGGAGCCTCTGCTGGATGCCTGCTCCGTCCGCCGCACACGACGCAACAGGCCAATGCCGCCGTCTTCACTCAGCAGATGTTGGCGGGGCTCACCAAGAGGAGGCCCCGGAAGTCGTCGAAATGCCTGATGCGAGTCAGGCTAACAAGCGATCCCTGGAAAGATCAGCCGAGATCCCGGAAACCGAGAATGAAGTCAGCGAAAAGGAGGTTCCGTGGAAAAAGTTTACTACAAAAAAAGGTCGTTATAACGCGCTTCGTACCCGACAGAACTCGCAGTAATGATGCAAGGTGAAAGACTGGATTGACCTACAGATGGCACTCTGCAACTATCAACTTAGGCAAGTATAATTGGGGAAAGGAAAGAAAATATTAGTATCCTGGGTATCCCTCATATGTGCAACCTTTCCTCTTAGAAATGTGTGAGATGCCTGAACCTTGTCGATTTGCGTCTTTGAATGTCCGGGGATTGAATTCCAGCCGAAAGCAGTACCAGTTACAGCGGTTGCTAGCTAAAGAACAACTGGATATTTTGGCAGTTCAAGAGACAAAAATGTCCGAAGACGAACAGGTTGAGCGAGCATTGCAGCCATTTCTTTTGAGGTACGAGGTTTGTGTCAGCCATGCCGTGGGTGTGTCAGCAGGGTGTTTTCTTTTCTAAAAAAGACCTTAAAGATTTCTAATTTGTCAGTAATTTCTCATGATCAAGGTCGTTTCATTATTTGTGATTTTACTATGTCAGAACTGTCTTGGCGAGTTATTTGTATCTACGCTTCAAACAAGGTGAAAGAACGAGAACTATGCTTTAATTATCTTCGCCCATACTTAGAATGTGACCGCATTGTTGTTTTCCTTGGAGATTTCAATTGTGTCTGCAACGCTTCAGATAGGTCAACGCAGAGAAATGACAATGACAGTAGCGCGAACCTGTTAAGCAAGATAGTAGATGAATACGATATGATAGATGTAGCGGGAATTAATGCAAAAAGAGGACAACTACAGTACACGCATTTCCAGGCATCCACACATTCCCGTCTTGATAGAATTTACGTGTCATTCGATTTAATAAGTAATTTTCAAAAGTACGAAGTGAAGGCTCTTCATTTCACCGACCATTGCTTGGTAACTGCAACATTTGGGAGCAGAGCCCGTAAAACAAATAATTTTACTTGGGAACTCTGGAAGCTCAATGCCAAGCTTCTAAAAGATGAGCAGTTTGTTTCCAGCGTAAATGGACTATTTGAAAAATATACTGAAGCCAATGACCTCTCGTTACAGACAAGATGGGAGTACTTTAAGGAGGAACTTAAGCAAGTGGCAATTGAAAGATCAAGCAGTATAAAACTCAAAGCAACTGCTAGAGAGAGGCAACTGAATCTAGACTTACGCATACTTCACGAAACAGAATGTGAGAACCCCGGCCACGGGTTAAAGGACATCCAGTTCGTGAAGTCGGAGATTGAAATTTTGCACAGAGAACGCTACGAAGGCGCGGTTGTACGCTCTCGAAATAACAAATTTCTTTTTGGGGAGCAACCTACCAAACGATCTTTGGCTTCCGAAAAAACGTATGCACTAGCAAAGGATATTTATGAAATTGAATTTAACAATCAGATCAAGAGTGATTCCAGCAGCATCGAAAAGGCCTTTGTTCATTACTATACCGAGCTTTTTGGGAAAAAGTCACCACATACTGGCTCGATGGGCCTGATGAATTTGCTGATGCAAGTTCCCCAATTGGAAAACGATATAACGGAATGGCTTGAAGAGCCAATCACGCTAGGAGAAATACAAAAAGCTGTTGATGAACTACCCAGTCACAAGGCGCCAGGACCTGATGGAATTACGTCGGAATTCTACAAAACATTCAAAACCCGTAGTTGCACAGTACTCCTTGATGTATTACGCGAGGCGTACGACGTGAAAGAGCTTCCTCCGTCCTTTTTAAAAACACACACCATCCTAATTCCCAAGTCAGAGGACCCTGTAAAACTACGCTGTGTTACCAACTATCGGCCGATCACATTATGTAATACGGATTATAAGATATTCACGAAAATTCTCACCAGGAGGCTTCAACATGTTATTTGTCAAATTGTCGGGGAACACCAAACGTGTGGCATAAAAGGAAGAACAATCCAGTCAAATATACATACTGCAAGAAGTGTTTTGGAATGTTGCTCAGATGAAATGGAACAGGTTGCCATGCTACAGATAGATCTCGAAAAAGCATTTGATAGAGTTAATCACGACGTTCTTTGGCAGGTGTTGACACACGTCGGAGTGGGAAAAGTTATTTTCGATGGAGTCAGAATGGCCTATAGAGGATGCTCAACGAAGCTTATTGTAAACCATAATCTCACTACACGTATCCCAATGTTGTCTTCTGTCCGACAAGGATGCCCACTCTCACCATTATTATTTGCCCTCTATCTGGAACCTTTTTGTTTGAGCATCATTAAAAGTGGGAACGTCCGAGGTTATAAGTTAAATTCTGTAGAAATTAAAGTCCTTGCGTACGCTGATGACATTGCTATATTTTGTTCAGACAAAAAAAGTGTAACTGAAGCAGTTGTTTTAACCAAGAACTTTTGCAAAGAAACTGGAGCTGCAGTGAACTGGAGAAAATGCACTGGGTGTTGGCATGGTCCATGGGCGACGAAGCCCTTAGAGTATGAAGGCATCGAGTGGAGTGAGGAACCTTGTAAATATCTCGGTGTACCACTTCACCAATTTCGCAACAGCACGTCTTACTGGTCTGAAGTTACTAGCGATTTGAAAAAGCGTGTGTCCCGATGGCCTTCTCGTGATATGTCCATTTTTGCAAGAGCAACGGCTTGTAACATTTTTCTGATTGCGAAGATTATGTATGTGCTGCAAGTACTACATTGTGCCCGCATGAATGTTCAAAAAATTCACAGGGTGTGTGCTTTGTTTATTTGGAAGTCCGGATCAGAGCCGATGAGACGAGACAACCTTTTTCGACGCATTTCACTTGGTGGCATCGGCTTACCACACCTCTATGTTAGACAACTTGTGTCACGGTTTTTCTTTCTACGGGACCAGGAACAACCATTTGTGCGTACAATGATACAAACAAAATTAGCACGTCACTTTCCATCATTTCTGGTCTCATCCGTTAATTTGAAACCTATGGCAAGCGTAGGTTTTCTAAAAGAAGTAATCGAATCGTTTTACTTTTTATCCGCACGGTTTTCACGAGAATACCTCTCCGGTGTAACCAGAAAGGAACTTACAAGAGCACTTTTGGACACACTTTTCCCGGTCCCGCTCTATAGGGCACTCTTTAGTGCTGGTCCGGGTCAAGATGTGCTCTGTCGAGTTAAAAAGATGTATATTCCACCTGCAGTGAAAACTTTCTTTTTTAAGCTACACACTAATACGTTGCCCGTGAAGGTATGGATGCAACAAAAAGGAATGTTTGTTCCGTGGTCAGTCGACTGCTTTCTGTGTAAACAACCTGAGAGTATAGAACATGTTTTCATTAACTGTTGGGATGCTATTTTGTTTTGGGATATCTTAAAGCGGACTTTGAAAAAGATTTGCCTATCACACCACACTCCATTCGTTTCCTTCCTGTCGACAAACAAGATTTGATTCCATACGACCTTTTTATGGTCATCGGGCTTTTTAGTATTTGGAAATCACGCATGGCAGTGAGACATGCAGACATTAATCCTCAGCCTGTAAATGTGTATTTCAGTGAAATTATCACCCAGATTAAGAGCATTTATGCTCCCGCAGAGCGGGCTCCAGAGTGGGCGCCAATACTGGATAACATCATCCAGATGAAGCAATTGTAACAGCTGTTTATGCTTCAACAAATTACAACTACTGTTTACCAGGATTAGAAAAAACAATATAGAACTTCTTTTGAAACTTTCCCAATGTCTTTATCTGCTAGCTAGCAACTTGTGTATGCGGAAACATCAATACCGGTGACAAGGTAGCATGTCTTATGCCTCCAAAAAGTGTGGGTGTCTTTTGTGTAAAAGTGAAATACGTGTAACCAATGAGTAAAATGAATGACTTTATTGTAACTGTTCAAACTGAAATTAAAGGATATAAAGAAAAAAAAAGGATCGGTGGCCGAGTGGGCTAGCGCACACCCAGCTCGGACGCACGTGGAGCGAAAGCTCGCGCTGCAGAACCCAGGGATCCTGGGTTCGAGCCCCACCCCTGCCCGTTTCGATCTGGATGAGCATCGTACCGGCGTGCGGTCGTGTATCACTACTGCGTGGTGCACGTTAAAGACCCCAGGCTAGCGGTTGTACTGCACTGGCTAAATTGCTCATCTACAGCGAGTGACTCGTCGCAACTGTTAAAATGGCTGACCAACTACTACGCTGTATAAATATCCCCACAACCCAATTTTTCGATTAGAAGTTATTCACGAACCGTGTTTCCGTGTAACGTTTCCACAAAACGTGTTTCGACGGAACAATACGGACCCAGGCCGTTTGGCCAGCGCAATAATTTGGGGTCTTTAAAAATAGCGGTAATAACAAGACGCACAAAGGGACGGAAGACTGACATAAGCAGACAACTTTAGGGAAAGTAAGTGGCATGCCACAGAATGGTCCGATGCAATAAGCATATTTTCTTCCCCTTTCTTGAACATCTGGGGATGATAATGAAATCGCTGCCTTTCGGCACCACCCCCATATCATGATGCTCTGCCGGAAACATCCAGGCAGAACCGTCGTTTACCGTCGATTAGTGCGTAACCAGAGCCATATATCTCGCCACTGCATCGTAAACTTGGGGTGGTGGGCTAGATTGGGCTTACTTGACCATACACCATTCAGACATTTGCACATCCGCAGCCCAGCTTGAAATCTCCAAGCCCGCGCGAAGCCCTCACTCGAGCACAGGGCCACTTTCGTTTTCTCGGAATGCTGAGAAATAGAAAGAGAGTGAGAGAGATATAGAGAGGGAGAAAGATAGAGGAGAGTCAATGATGGTTGTGGAGAAATTGGCGGCCTAGAAAATGTCACCGGCTGCTCCATAACTTGGAAATGAAAAGAAGAAATATCATTCTAATGGTATCAGAGGGGCGAAGGGTGGGAAAGAAAACGAATGAGAAAAAGGATACTCACAAATGTTCCAGTCACAGTGGCAGAAACAGATTGCGGGTGGCTATAGAGTATCATAAAACCCGTGCTAAAAGGCACCCACCTCACAAAAACAGCTAGGTAATTGACAAAAGTTATTCTTCTGCACTGCACACATCTTCGTCGACCGTCCGTTGCGAAGATACATGTAACATCTTCAACACGTGACACACTGCTTCTTTTAATCACTCGTACAGGTGTTCACGAACATACACAATAATGAATGGGTAAATGTCTTGGCGCGTAATCTAGTTATATGAAAGAGCACTCTTTTAAAGCGAAACAGCCATGAAGCGGACCCAATATCTTCATTATGAGCACCAAATAAATTCGGGCTGGGCGTCGATTAAAAATTTTAACCCGATTAATCGCTACCCTTTAATCGATTAATTAATCGATTAATCGGTTGGTGTTAATTTTTATAAATAATATATTAAAAAGAATACAAAAACTCGTCTTGCCTTTGAAGACATTTAGAATTGAGGATACATATGGATCAACGATTCAAAGACACATGTTTTTGCTCCAGCTCCGAAGACAAAGAAGTTTGTCCTCATTCTCCGACAGGAAGACAAGAAGCCAGAGCTTGGGCGATGCTTTCTTTTTTTTTTTTCAGAGAAAGGAACCTCAATGAGAAGGCGTCGATTTTTGTCTGCGTTTTGGCGGATGGTCCTTGCTGCAGCTACATGGGTGCTTCACTCGTAGGCCATACTGAAGGGAACTTACACTTCCACTGTACGAAAACGGCTTTTTCAGATGATGCAGTGAGCTTCCTTCGAGTTAAAACTTCACCGCTGGAGTTTAATTTAAACCTAAACTTTCCACGGAGATTGCCTTTCATACTCGTGAACTCGTCCATTTTTACGCGCCGAATACTGGAACAAGTAACCATTACGTTGTTAGCTTCCGAGCTTGTTTTTCTGCTTGTGTCTCGCCTGGGCAGGATGTGCAATAGATCCTCAACCCGTGAAGTTTCGCGGTCGCGCGGGGATCAATTGCGGGCCCGGCTTGCCACTGGCCTCAGCAGAACTGCAATGTATATCCTCGAACACGTGACACTTCACGAGCTCGAGAATTGAGCCTTGCTCATAGCGCCTGGCTGGGAACGGACTTCTTTTGAGTACCAATTAAAAAACCGATTAACCGGGTAAAAAATTTGATCGCGATTAAAGCCTTAATCGATTAATCGGAAGGTTAATCGATCAATTGCCCAGCCCTACGGCAAATATGCGTAGTCCGTTGCAGGCTTAGAAAAAACAAAAAACAAGTGCATCCCACGAAGCTATTCACCGTTCTTCCTCTGCTAATGTGGAAAAAGGGGGAGACTTCTGGGATCAAGCAAACATAAAAAAGAGAAGAAGAAATGGTGGATTAACGTTATTGAAAAAGACCCCATTCACCTTAGTCAGAGGCAGTATAAAGCACTCTGACACCAACACGTGAACGTGACAGAATTTCGTGCTCTTGAAATCTTGGGGTATGCAGTGATGTGATCAGTTTGATTGATTTTGAAGCCCCTTTAGGAACAGTCGTCAGTCAGTTTCGGAGCGGTAAGAAACACTTTTGGAGCACATGCATATATCTTCATTCCTGTTCATTCAATTGAGAACACTACGTGATATAATTCATGTATTAGCCTGTCCAACTAAAAGACAGAGCTTCTTTGCTTTCCCACTTTTGTGCAGCCACTTCTGAGCATCGATTGCAAAGCATAATTAAATGCAAAGGCAATTTAATTTTCTACACCAATGAAAGCTTGTTTGTATATGTTTACGATGGCGCGGTCAACATGTGGACAATAAATTCACCCGCCAAACCCCGCTCAACGCGTTAATATTAACCCCCAAGGTTTAGTTCTACACCTGAAATAACCTTAGTTTCAATTGAAATTTTATTCAACTGCGTCCAGAAACAGGGGAGCAACTAGTGGTGTTACGCAAACAAAAACAAAAATTAAACTTACGTCGCAGCCCAGATACACCAAATCAGGGTGATTCATCAACAAATGTCCCATAACTAAGTGTAAACTATGTCCAACTTTAAATCTAAAAACAAAACAAATAAAAAAGAACGACTTTGTTTGCGATCGACGATGCATGAAACACTTCAGAATGGCACACTAGCATATAAACTAGGCTTAATCTATTCGCGGAAATTTGATTGCCGCGTATATATTACGACTTACATTCACCACGTTTTTCTTTTTTCTTTTTCTTTCACATATTTAACATGCGGTTGTGCACCATTCTAGCCTGAAGGAACGTTCTTCTTTTAACACTAGGCTGCGCTGCGGCAAAGCGACCGCGATGTGAGCTCCGCGGGCGTAGCTTCTCTGCAGTGCACCAACGCGCGACAAGAAGCGCACTTAACGGAGCTGTTAAAACCATTCGAACCTGACTCGAATAACGACCAATTTCGGTGCACTGCGTCATGTTCAATACGAAGATCAAATAAAATAACACATTATACAAAGGGGTAACAGAAAGTTCCGAAAATGCATGCAAAACAATACGGCAGTGCAACGGCGCCTGAACTAATATTTTCTCTATTGACAAATTGAAATTACCGTTTGGCGCAATGCTGACGCAAGTTCCTAACACTTTTGCGAAATGGAGCAGGATATTAGTAGCAGGATACGTACTGTGCCGAAATATAGCGCAAATGGCGCAGCAATCACATCACTGGGTGTGTTTACCTTTTTATCTAAAATTACGGCTATCAAAAAAAAAGAAAAGAAGAAACGATGTTTTATTAACGAATTTATAATTTTATTGATCAAACCAGATAAATTCAACGAAAAAAAAACGAAAGCGTGCAGGGGTTTACCGATTCTTGCTTCCGCTCACTAAGAGCTATCACTGTTGCAGTCTAGAAGGGGAGGGGGCGTTGCCATTGCTTGCGTATTCCAGCGGCCAGAGCAGAGACTGCTCTGGCCGCTTCATGCCTTATGTTTCATTATCACTTTCATGCGCTCTTTGGTTGGAGTGATGACATCTGACATCTGACTCGCAACTAAAGCTTCTTTACTCAAAGAAAAAAAGAAAGAAAACGTTCAGCCTTTCCACTCTCGTGAACAAGGAAGACCAGCGGAGCTGTACTCGATACACTGTGTGCTTCTTCTTCTTCGTCGTCATCTGTTTTTCGCGCTGTTTCCTATGATGAATTCCTACCAACGCGCTCAACTATCCATTCTTCTATTATAGATGGAAACGTTGCCGTCATCTACGAGCGACGGCGGAAACCATACTGGTTGTGTGCTTGCCGCCGTCGCTTATAGATGGCAGTAGCTGTCCAGGTAGGTTTTTGTCGACATACACGGACACGATCCTGGGGAACCTAGCCCTTAACAGCTCCGCTGTAAGAACACACGTTGCTCCACGCAATCGCACGCGCACCTTTCACCCATGGTATACTCGGCGACAACTTTTCTTGGCAATGCTGCCAAAGCTACAGAGCCGAAGCACGCTGTCTTCTTACGCAGCTGAACACAGTCCCCGGGTCTCAATTGTGTTTTGGCTGTAACGTAAATTATAATCTTAATATTCGTCATTTGAATAATAATTGTCACATCACTATGAATCTTGAACAATAAAAATATAAAAATGAAATTAGTTTTCTAGCCATTTTCCCTCGCAAAGATGGTGTTGTAGATTATGCGATCTGGTAGTAGGTAACAAGAGGAAAAGGAGGTAGAGGAGCGCAGAACCACGAGATCATGAACGGCACGAGGGGGAACGATAAACCGACAGCATCGAAACGGACGTCGTCCCTCGAAAACTCGGCCCTTTCTTCGCCGAAGTGGATGTACGTGAGTGCTTGCCTTGAATGCCGACAACGAAACCAAAACTGACGTAATGAAAGCCCGGATGCTTGGCGGAGTGATACATGTGCAGGAGTCCCCCCCCCCCCTAGCATTCCCTTCATTGCCAAGAAAAGTTGTCGCCGAGTATAGCTGACTACGGCACGCGCTGGACGCTCATTGTCAACTTCAGGAATTCCAGCTCCTTGCCAGACAACGCCACTGGTGCTGCGCTTTATACATTTTCTTCTCTAGTCTGGATGTGGAAGGCCCCCAGCACCTCGAGTGTCACTTTGTCCCTGTGTCGTCCCAAGGTGGTGGTGGCACTAAGAAACGGCTCGCACAGGCACTCTTTGCAGTGAACCGATAGGTGTCCTCCCACTGTCGCTCCGAGCAGAGCCGTTTATTGGGAGAGTTTGGCTATTCATTGGTTTGAATAGGCGAGCGTCTCGTGGCCAACCACAGGCCGTGAAACAGCCCCTAGCGGTGGTCATGAGCTCTAAAAATACGACTCGACTAATTTAAGCCGCTTTAGCGTCGCGAGAGTAAAAATGTGTAACTCTTGGTGACTGAAAACTCGGCGCGTGTGAGGTTTTCGTCAAGTCCATATTCAACGGTAGAATAAACGAACGCGCGTTCCGAACCAGAAAAAACTGCGTAGTTGCGATCATTGCTAATGTAATGTAATGTCTTTATTCGGCTCTGGAGAGCCGCGGAACGGCGGAAAGGCAACAGCCCATACCACGCGGAGGCCCCCGGTGCATGGTGCGTCTAATGAGCATGATGATGCGATGAGTATACTCATGCAAGATGACGACGAGATGGATTGTTGCTATTGCGGAGGATGTCAGTCCGATTTGAAGATGTCCCCATTTCGTTGAGGCGGGTCAGCAGCGGGCCAAGGGGATCTGCAGCCTGCCGTTCGATCGGTGCACGGTTGCACAAAGGAGCCCCAGGAGCATGAAGGTGCTGTTGCTCACTGGGGTCGAAGCATCAGGCTCCAAGGGGTAGCCCAGTCAAAGCAGAAAGCCTCCGAGGTACCAGACCCAGGGCTTAGATTGAGGCTCCGCTGACGACCGGTGTGGCATCCTCTCAACTTTGTCGTCGTCGTGCTGCTGCGAGATTGAACGCTTCAATTTCACGATTTAAATGTCGTTTCCGATATTGTGACATCGCGGTTCGCTGATTGGTTGACGGGTTGTAACATATTAAGTTCAGGCTCTAACCGCGGGGGCAATATTCGGCGCTGGCGGCGGCTTTTGCTCCGCCTATTGGCCAAACTCTCCCAATATACGGCTCTGGCTCCGAGGGAGTACCTGTGCTTGCGGATCCTATCATTCAGGCAACGTCCCGTTTGTCCTAATGCAGGTGCGGCCGCACGAGAGGGGGATACTATAGACCGTTTTACTGAAAGAGGGCGAGAGAGAAAAGGGGAAGGGCTACCGGCGCTTTCCCCTCTTATGGTTGTGTAGAAAGAGGAAAGTCCCGGATGAGAAGCTTGGCCGGTGTTGAGTGCCTGCTGTGCGCCAACTTCGTTCGCGCTTTCTTTTCTGTTTTAAACTCGCAAACTTAATTAGAGCCACGGACTTGGATGGCAACAGTCCACCGGTCATCGGGACACCATTGCTCGGTCGTAGGGTGCACGAATAACGACAGAAATCGTCAAATACTGTCCGAGGACCTATGTAGCTTGCACGCAATCCGGCAAGGCGAGAGCGGCTACAATGTCTTTAAGCTCCATCGCTTTCCACATGGCCCCGGTCTTCGACGGCAGTGAATTGAGTTTGTAAGCCGAAAATACGTTTCCTCAACGCCATCCTCTCGACTGTGCTCAGAAGATTTTGTGAATCGAGCGCGCACCGAACGCTGTACCACCGATGAACATGGGGTACACCCTCAAGGTGCGTGTCTTGGGGTTCGGGCAAGCCAGCGGGCACGGAGGAGAGTAACTAAATATCAGTGCGTCATATTTTAACCGGACGACGCGGAAACCTCCTCCACCGACGGGGACGACCCGCGGTACCGAAAGCGCGCGTAATGTGACGTCTTAGGTCCTGGGCTTACTACTGGTCAGAGCCGTTAAAAGCATTTTTTTTAGTCGAAATACAAAATATATGTGGCGCG
>JAZHYW010065249.1:0-12038 GCA_037355805.1 Ixodes ricinus | reverse complement strand
CTTCGCGCCACTTATATTTTGTATTTCGACTAAAAAGAAGCTTTTAGCGGCTCTGACCAGTAGTAAGCCCAGGACCTAAGACGTCACATTACGCGCGCTTTCGGTACCGCGGGTCGCCCCCGTCGGTGGAGGAGGTTTCCGCGTCGTCCGGTTAAATTAAAATATGAGGCACTGATATTTAGTTACTCTCTCCGTGCCTGCTGGCTTGCCCGAACCCCAAGAGACGTGGAAACCGCAAAAAAGGTAGACGGTTAATTATGATTGCAGGGCCCCTTTAAGCATTAAACTTTGACTCTGCAAGAACATTTTTTTTCCTCCAGCTGTAATTAAATGGCAACGCTGGCTTTATATACTGGGTGTTCAATTTTAATTGGAAGGCGAATGCTCACCGCCATATATTTATCAGGCTCGGTGAGCGCTATAGGAGGGGATAACCGTCAAGCGAAGTTGAATAATTAACTAAATGTGTTAACTTCATAATTATTGCTTTTAGGGGTCATGTTATTAAAGTCCAAACCGATTTAAAGAATTGGCGAACAGCTAATGTTTTTTTTAGATGTTAATCGATCAGTGTTCGCGATTTTTCACCTGATTTAAAATTTTAGCGCAAAAAGAGCTCGTCAAGCCCTGCCCAGGATGACCCTTGAAGTGTGACCATACTCGTTTAGATTACGCTATCACGTGCCTTTGGCGCACCCGCCAAGGATATGCGGCCGAGTTAGTGACGACATCATTAAAACGACGACGTCACTCCTCCAAATATTATTGTGGGCAAGGCAGGGCTAGCGATGCTCATTTTTAACGCAATGTTAAAATCATGCAAAAAATAAAAATAACGCAAAACGTAGATTAATATTTAAAAATTAAATTTTCGCAAATTTCTTGAATCGTCCTGGCCTCTAACATCAATTGCTGTCAATACTACAATTCCAGCATGGTTTTTAAAGGGATACTTCAACGAAATTTGAAATATACCCGTCGTTTTCAGAAACTGGCTGAATATGATCCACAATATCCGTAAATGACAATCGCACGTTTGTATTTCCAGCCTGATGGCTGTATTTTTCGTTATTTTTTGTGGCAAAGGCAATTGGCCTCCTACCAACAAAAACAGTTGTCATCATTGAATATCAGGGACCCTTTTAGGGTTTTCAATTCTTTGGAGCTTGTGGGGTATCTCCAGGCAGGCACGTAGCCAAGGGAAGTGGGGGGGGGGGGCTATAAGGCCCGCCCCCCCCCCCGAAATCTTCCATTTTGCTGGGACCTCCTCTCCCCTCCCCATCATACAGCATTTGTATGGGCACCACCCCCCCCCCCCCGAAACAAAATCCTGGCTACGTGCCTGCCTCCAGGCAGGGGTCCTGATGTGAGAGACTTACTGAAAGAGGCCGAGAGAGAAGAGGTGAAAGGGCTAGTGGCGCTTTCCCCCTTGCTGGTTGTGTAGAAAGAGTGAAAGTCCAGGATGAGAGGCTTGGCCGGTGTTGTGTGTCTGCAGTGCCCGAATTCCGTTCGCGCTTTCTTTTCTGTTTTAAACTGGCAAACTTAATTAGAGCTACGGGCTTCGATGGCGACAGTCCCCGGGCCCCGGTCATCGGGACACCATTGCTCGGTCATAGAATGCACGAATAACGACAGAAAGCGTCGAATACTGTCCGAGGACCTGTGTAGCTTTCAGGAATACGGCAAGGCGAGAGCGGCTGCAATGTCTTGAGCTCCATCGCTTTCCACATGGCCCCGGTCTTCGACGGCAGTGAATTGCGTTTGTAAGCCGAAAATACGTTTCCTCAACGCCATCCTCTCGACTGTGCTCAGAAGATTTTGTGAATGGAGCGCGCACCGAACGCTGTACCACCATACATGTACAAGTTACTCAAAAAAGGTAGTTAAGTTAAGTTACTGAGTATCGACGCCAAAAGTAATTTGAGTAGAGTAGAAATTACGCATTTGTAATAGTAATTGAGTAAACTACTAACTACTGTAAAAAAGTAGCGAGTTACTTTGAAGTTACTTTCGAAGTTACTTTTTATATTTTTGTGGTAGCAAAATGAACAGCACTTTTGATCAGTGAAAAACCCTGCGAGCCTAAACTAAATGCTGTAATTTTATGGCTTGCGTTTTAACCAAAATAGTTTATTCGCTCGCAGAAGCAATTGACTTTCAAAGTTTTTATCGGAGAGAGCCAGATGAACCAAGACGTCCCCAGCCAAGCTAAAAGACGTTCCACCGACGCGCTGGATGGAACGGCAGCGTTAAATTTCAGAAACAGGCTGTGCAGGGTCGTTTAAGCCAGCGTCGGCATCTTAGGTGTCCATGACGAAACATGTGAGGTTTCCCTCGGCTAGAGGGTCTTTCATAACAAACTCTCCTCCTTTTTTATTTTTTTCTTCGGCAATTTAAGGTTGTTATGACTGGCCCCTCTTTAATCCCAGGACATTCGGAGAGTACGCTGAGCGAGTGCACCAGACCGTCAAGGGACCAAGTCTCTCGCCACGACGATGAGATCATCCGGACGATTGCGCATCTCGTTGCAGTGCTAGTGCTACGCTACTGAAAAGAAAAAATTGTTTTGGTTTAACAGAAGATGAAACGAAGCATACTTCGCCGCTGACGCCGAGTCCAACAAATGGATCTCCCAAGGGTGACTCGCTATCCTCGCAGGTGACTACGGTATCCTGACGCGCCTGACACACCTGACAAGCAAATCGTTTTCAACAAAGAGGAGGTCTCCCTGGCGTGGAAGGTCGGAAGGACTCGAAGGATTGCGTGAACAAGAATCGTCGCTCGTACAGTTGCAGCTGGAAGCGGGAACGTGCTCCCATGAACGGATTATCCGTGACTGCGTTTGTGCGCGGGGAGTCTGGCTTTGCAAGGGAGTATGCGCTGACGACGAGGCGACCATGGGAACAGGCGCCCAGCTGCGAGGTCAATCCAGTGGCGCCTCCTATGAAACCTCCAAACCGCTTGAGGCAGAACGCACTAAAGACAAAAAATACGAAAACAACAAAAATCCTTGGAGTGTCCCCGCCTTTCACGGTTACAGCTAGACGCGCGGCGCCTGCGTGCATTACCGGATTAGGTCAATACCCGACCAAGGCTTGTTAAGCATCTCTTCCTGCGTTCGTGCGCGCCGGTGTTATGTTTTGGCTGCTCGTCGCCACCTTGGCCCAAGGACACCTGTGATGCAGTTTCTACGGCTGCCGAATATAAGTGCGTGGGAACGGAATGTGAGGGGCATCTTGTTCGGGAATCCCCATCTGCCGGCGCCTTATATATTTCCGCGCTCAAACTTTTGTGATGGTCAAAATTAGCACTAGATTTCGAAAGTAGTTAGTAATTTGAGTAGAAGTTACCTGAGAAAGGTAGTTAAAGTAAACTACTAATTACCCAAATAAAGTTGTAATTGAAAGTTACCAAGTTACTCGGAAAAGTAGTTAAACTACAGTAGTTTGAGTAGAGTAGTTGAACTACGTCCAAGTCTGTGTACCACCGATGAACATGGGATACACCCTCAAGGTGCGTGCGAGTTTTCTCGTGATAATTGCTGTTTCAGCTTGTAAAATTTTGTAACTGAATTTATCTTAATATGGATAATTTGCAGTGGTGACTGACTCGATTTTATCATCTGCAACACTTAATTGAAGACTCATTTCTGCCGCCGGGAGAGGCTGGAAATTGTTAAAAAGTTAGTTTTATCGGTTTTCCTGAATTGCGATCTCCTGCGCGACACCGAGAGACGGCAAAAGCGCTCTTTGGAATGGCGCTGGTGGGATGTTTCCATTGATTGGGCGCTTTGAAGAGCTGGATAGTCGCTGCAGGATACGTCTGGTGTGTTGCGATCTGCGTTTTCGAGCCCAGTGTGCACGTTTCTTTGTTTGAGTCATGGCATCAGCCAGTGCGGCGACGGGGAGAACAGCGACAGCGAACGTGCCAGCGATAGAGATGGGAGGTGAGTACTCAAAATATTGCATCAAATAGTAAAATAATTCGTGGCTGCTTTGAGGCTTTCTGCGGTTCGATATAAGTACATCTAGAACGTCTCTCGGCGTTCATCCACAAGCAAATATTAGAACACAGACACGCAAGATAAAATCAGCGCAGCAAAGCGGTCCGTATCAGCTCCGGGTGTTTACAAAAGTTAATTGAGGTTCCCGTGTCGTGTATCGCTCATTGATTACTAAAAACTGCTACGTTTAAATATTCCCATTGCAAGCAAAAATTGATAACTGGTTCACCATTTCCAGTCACACGGAAAGCGATGGAGCTTAAAAACATTGCAGTCGCACTCGGCTTGCCGGATTCCATGCAAGCTACATAGGTCCTCGGACAGTAATCGACGCTTCCTGTCGTTATTCGCGCACCCTATCACAGCAATGGCGTCCAGGTGACCGGGGGACTGTCGCCATCGAAGAACATGGCGCTAATTAAGTTTGGGAGTTTGAAACAGGGAAGAAAGTGCGAGACGAAGTTCGGGCACTGCATACACCCAACCTCATCCGGGACTTTCACCTTTCTACACAACCAGCAAGGAGGAAAGCACCGGTAGCACTTTCCCTTTTCTCTCTACGAGTGAACCTTTCATTAAATAAATACATGTTCTCTCTCTCTCTCACATGTCCCCGATGGCCAAAAGGAGTAGAGCATCCTCTCATTGTCACTCACATGGAAGAGAAGGCGGTCCGTCGTGTCTTCGGTCCGTCGAAGCTATAGTGGTGACATGTATGCCCACAACAAAGGAAGATCACCGGTGTGTAGGCGCTGCCGACAGAATATCCAAGGTCTTGACAATCCGCATGTTGAAGATCGCACTTGGCATTAAACCATCGTTCTCACCGGTTCCAGTAGGGGTAGCGTGGATAGCGGAAATGCCAAACCACTTCGACCGATAAAAAAAAAGTTTTAAAGCAATAAAATGCACTCAAAAAACTTAAAAACTGACACCACGGTGTCCTGATATGAGCATGTTGATCTTGCCATTATTTTCCTTAAAGAAAAGAGCTATTTCTGCCGGGAAATAAAACTCCATAAATTGCGAAGCGCATCTGCCTCTTTGCAGTTCACGGTGCGCGTGTTGGACATTGAGGGAACCGTCCCCACCGTCTTCCAGTCCCTACCTTATCGTTAGGCCTTGGATTCACAGCGATCCCACCTCTTCTCTCTCTCTCTGTGTGCGTGTGCTGTGTGTGCGCAACACCACCTAGAGCTGAAGGCCGCAGCGCTCGGAGTTGTGACGTCACAGATTCACGACGAGTGGGCCGACCTGAGAGGAAGGCTTCTCCGCAACACATGCTCTCTTTTTTTTCTTTCTTAAATGTGTTTTCCCAAAGACGCCAAGCGGCGCATGCTCCGGCCTTTTTTTGTTTTTGTTTTTAGCTTTCTCCGAGCCCAGGGTCTCCCGGGGCAGTTGCGCAATGGACAAGTTTTGCCTCCTTTGCGCACGGCGGCTTGCACAAGTGTCGCGGCGGGAGTACGCGAACTGCTCTAACCGTCTCTTTTGTCTTTTGTGTTTGGTGTGCGTGGCGGTTTACGCGTGGTGGTTGTCAAGTTACGGGCGGCTTTCGGGCTAGCCATGTCTCATAAATGCTGTGTCCCTGGGTGCCATGGGAACTATGAAACGTCGTCGAAGAAAGTGTCTGTGTTTAAGTTCCCGGAGGATGAAGAACTGCGAAAAGTATGGGTGCGGGCGATTCCTCGAAAAAACCTGGTTCTATCGACGCATACCAGGGTGAGAACTCTCATATCTTTTCACCTTTTTTTTTAATTATTGAATTTATTTCGTTGAATTTTACGCTGACGTGGCAGCGAAGGCGACAAGCACAAGCTAGCTCTCGCTTTTAATTTTAGAAACGTATCTTTGTAGCGCAAGCTCCCGTTTTCAAAACCACGGTCAGGAGCCTGTAGCCTTCGCTCTATGTCCCCTTCTTGTTCCTACATCTGTGGCGCATATTATTAAAGGAATCAATGAAATCGTCGAGGTCTCGGAATCTGAAGGAAATTTTACCATGGACGCCGAACAAAGGAACGCGACTCAGAGACGACTTTCAAGAACCAGTGACTTCTGCAGAGGACGATCCCAATGTGCATTTTTTGTGCAGTCTTTTTGACTGGCTGGACGCCTGGCTTGACGTATAGGAGAGCGAGAACCTTACCAGTGGCACGCTAACCAAGGAGACTCACGGAGCACTCCGTCAAACAACCCGTGCACTTGTACAGATCACCGAATACTGCTTCACTGAACTCGCTGGAAGCAGACTGAACTATGTCCTGCTGGGAAACGATTCAGACTCGGATAGCTTGGAATGACCGTTTCGGGAAGTACAGAGTCAGCTTGGCTCGGCTCGCAATACTCACATATCTGATAAGGGCAGCTTTATGAAGGTGAAAATAAGCTGCGACTGCAGAGTACGTTGCCGACAATCCCGTGTGAAGACGAGCGATGGGAGGAGCTTGAAAAACAAGTAGACACGCCACGGCCCAGCTGCAACATAGTATAGTTACAGGAGAGGCAGTGTCACAAGCGATAAATTAGACCCTCCCAGTCCTAGTCTCCGTGGCAGGGACCAGGGTACACAGTTTATGCCGCTTTGAAAAAGCCGAAATGTCAAAAATACAGAGCGGCGCTTACCGAAGAAGATAAGACGGCAACAGTTTCACTTGCGCAGGAGAACTACTCTCTTGTCAAGCAATTGGATCGAGGGGGCTCCTTTATCCAACTATGTTCGCCGTTAATGCCATGACACACAATTACGTTGTTGCTCAAGAACTCTCCAAGCAGGCAGAGTTTATGAAGGTTCCGATCCAGCGTCAGTTCGTCAGCGAGCTTACAATGCAACTGCTGTCTACCAACGAGACTTCTGACTTCGACGCATGTGAAGAAGGACACACAAGTGAGCTCGTGCTGAAGAACTTGTTCTGGTGCAGCACGAACATTGTGCTGAAAAACTATTGTGGAAAGGTGAACGAAAAGCTTATGAGGCTAATCCCAAGTCAAAGAAAAGAAAATGTGAAACCCTAAAATATAAATAGTTATTTTATATTCAGTGCAACAGTTGTCATAGCATTATTATTTTTTACATTGCCGTACATGTGCTGTGTCTTAGTGTCGCGAAAGCTACAGAGCGGCATCTAAGTTGCTTGTGTTTGAATTGTGTCAAGATGGATACAAGAAGAAAGTATGGATACACGAGAATATACAATTTGAAGCTTTCAAAGGTAAGAGAACTTATATTCACAGCATCTATTCGTAGTGTGAATGATCGCGGGTAGATGTGTGCATGAAGCTCTCACAGCTGCATGTGTCCCGTACTGAAAATTATGCTTTAAGTTTGCTAAGTTTGCCTGCACTCGGTTAAATCAAAACTTGTGCGCTTTGATCTAAGCGGCGTCTTTGCCTCTTTTTTGTGTCTTTTCTGCGTTTAATTTTTCGTCTTCGTGTCTCAGTTTCGGATTAATTACTTTATGAAAAACATTCCCCAGTTCGCCTGCAGTTTTGTTTTGATTATCATATGTTTACTTCTGGTAAAAAATACATTTCAACACATTACATTTTTTCGTGCTCCAAAAGTCCACATTTTTTAAATAATCTTCTTTTCATTAGCTTCACATACGAATTCAGTAACCGCACATGTCATCACCAACTTGATTGCTGCTGTTATGCATTTTGGCGGGTCCCATCACTTACAGTAACGTTTCAGGGCATTTATTTGTTTGTTTGTTTGTGTCTTCAAACTCCTAGAGATAATTAAAGCACCCAAGATTTGGATGCCTAAAACGAAAACCCATCTCTCTCAAAACGTCGTTAACCTTGTTCTTTCATATCATAACAATAATTGTACGTCCTAATATGCTGCCCGTGTAACAAAATACGTTTCCCAGTCATACAGATATTTATAAATCCTTTTTTCCAATTAACAAACGTTTGGGTCAATAAAAAATGCCATTCTACGTCGGTAAATCTATGCGCGACGCCTTCAGTGCAGCGCTTTTCCGCGGCGCTCGCCAGCCGACTCGTGTGACGTCACCGGAGGAGCGCTGCGGCCTTCAGCTCTAGGTGGTGTTGGTGTGCGTGTGTTTCGCGGGCTCCGTCACTCCTAAGCTGAAAGTGCAGAGGAAGCTAATGTGCTCGGTGAACCAATCGCACGTTTGGCTTCAATCACGTGATCACGCTCCCTCCCATAACCACGTCCAGAGAGCGGAGCAGGCGATAACTAGTCTGGCGGGCACGTAGCTCCTCCGGTACTGTCAGCTTTGAAATGAAAGGAGCCGTCCTCCGTCAAGGACGAGGGCGCCGAGTCCCCTACGCTTACAAAGCAGAGATTTGGAGAGATTAGTGATGGTGGGTGGGGAAAACGGGAGGGGAACTGTTTTCTCATCACCTTCTCTCGCCCTTTTCGAGGGAGAGATAGAGTTCTTGCGCCAGGCCGAGGGACATTCGTAAGCAACCCGTTTCGAGGCCATCGGCGCGCCCCTCCACTGTCCAAAAACCAATATGGTAGAGATTGCTTAGACATGATAACTCTAGAACAAGAGAACAAAAAGGGACTGGCAGACACGAAGCACCGAAACTCAGCTTAGAAGCCTCATGTCAAAATTAAAAAGATTATGATAAATCAATTGTCTTCCCAACGAAAAAAAAAAGGGGCGATATAAATTTCAAGAAGATTGTCAACCACTTTGGCGTTCACTCAGAACACCAGTGAAGCTAACTAGCTTACGCCTCAAAATAAACAAAACAGGAGAGCATACGCACAAAAAAACATGCACACAAACATGAGGAATGCGCCACATCGCTAGTCTAAAATACAAACGACATGTGGGCGATCGTACGGGTGTAGCATTATAGCCCCACGTGCCGAATCTGTGTGCACACTTCCACCAGCATTGTTTCATGTCTTAGCATAATATGTTGAGGGTCTACAAATGACGGCATGGTTACGTTACACAAGCTCGCGTGCACACTTACTGTCTCTTAATTAAAAGCAGGATGCTCCGCCGTCACGGTGAGGACCAGGCCACATGATCTGGGGATTTGCGTCATGGGCTTTTGATAAAACGAGCCTTTTGAAGGCAGGTCAATAGGGCGGGTGTCAGTCAGGGGGCATTTGACATCGGGTGCTTTCGTGCACCACCCGATCGTACATAGGGCATGAACTTTCTGTAAAGTGGTCTCCTTTGGGGAACTTGGCAGTCCACTGTGATAAGTGCTCGTATGACCCTTTGCTGGATAAAACACAGATTTCGGGCAAGTAGGAACCAAAAGCAGAGGGGAATATTTTAGAGGCGTTCAAGATCAATGTAAAGAAAGATGACAGTTGCATGAGTGCGTCGTCACTTGTTTTATCAAATAAGGAATTCAGATTCATTTGGCTTGATGTATAATAAAGTGTGTAATCGTGGCGTAGCCAGGAAATTTTTTTCAGGGGGTGTTTTTCTTTGCTTAAACTGTTTGAAAGACACAAACAAAAAAGAGAGGAAAAAAATTGCCCAAACACAACTTTGTTTACAATTTTCCTGTTTCTTAGACGACAAACAGATCAACCTTTTTGCCACATCTCGTTCGTCCAATATTTAAAAAGGGGAAATTTAATGGTAAACGACGAAAGAACGCAGCCATAACATATAATAATTAGCTTTGAACAAAAAAAGTCCAGACAGGCTCACAAAAAATTACGGTGCGTGCACTTCAATGCGGAACGCTCGGGTATCCAATGACTGAAAACTACGGAAAAGTGCCAGAGAATAGCGAAGTTTAGAATACGATTAAACATAAAAACTGCAATGCGCAATGGGGCAATGAGCAAGTGAAGCGTCACGCTCATTGTTCCTGCGCGGATCACATCTTTCAGAAGTTATCGTTCTATAGTCATGTTTTAGGTTATTTCCGTTCTTCGTTGTCGTTTTACGAGAAAGTGGAAGATAAAAATACCAGTTTCTATCATTTTGTGGGGTCTAAATTAACATTTAGTGGAAGCCGCCGTCGGTCAATAGAAAGAAGCGAGAGGACCCTTTTGGTGCTGACTTGCATATTCCGGTGAATGTTCAAAAGCGCAGCCCCTATACTGCGTTCACCATTAACCTGAGACTAGAAGCTCCGCTTTCAGCGCGAGCTTTCTGTTCTTGCTAAAACAAGTGTGATCGCGCAGGCACGCGCAACCAAAGCTCTGCCGAAGCCAGCGAGCTCGCGTTAAAGGCGGAGCGTCTGGTCTCAGCTTAGAACGGTGTAGCAAGCGCTCCTGGAACGTTGAAGCTCTCAGGTATGACTTCAGTCTTCGGAGTCTCGAGAACCAACGTTCCGCTTCAGCGGTGCTAACGAGCATGGTGGCCAGGATTTGCAGCAGGCGGTTTACATTAGGATACAAGGCCTCTGGGCAAATGCAAGTTGCCTGTACCGCCGAGACGCGCTAAGCGGTGCGGTCCCTCCACATCTGTGTCAAAACCAGTACTTCCCCAGGAAGTTTATTTAACATAACGAATGCTCCGCACAGGCTGGCGATTTGCTCGAAGTCGAGGCTTGCGACATAGAGACCGACGTCGTTGGCCACAACATCGCTCTCGCCTAGGGCGGACGATGCTGCCTGGAGTGAATTGTGCCGACTCTGTTTGAGACGTTGATGACACGCTTGAAGTTGTAGGTCAATAATCATTCTTGAAAAAAATGCGTCAAGGAACAGCTTGGCTCTTTAGACTCATTGGGGAATTGTAGTAGACCGTTTCTGCAGCCCGCTAAGCACCCGGATAGCGCTCCGTACTCCGCAACAAGACCTTGAACTGTGCAGGCAAGGCTGGCGGCGCGCACGCGCAGCTGCGGCTTTTTTTTCAGGGATACCGTAGCGGAGGAGCAAAACGGTCTACTACAATTCCCTATTTTTGAAAGTCGATATACGTAAAGGAAGTTCCACGACTCACGTGCTGAATGCAAGCACGTAAACATGACCCACTGCAGCGATTAAAGAAGTCAACTAGGTACGCTTTGAAACTAATGGTGAATTCCACTCGTAGATCCGGAGCGCTTTCTAAAATCCGCGAGGGAGGCAAAATTCCGCTCCGTGGGACACACTCCGAATCGACGAGCGGAAGATGAACTCGCCTTTTTGGAGCGACCCCTCCCCCGCTCCCACTGCTCCCCCTCGGCCGTTCAAGATGGCCGCTGCTCGAACTTGACGAGCCCACAACGCTTAGCCGACTGATCTTTCCGACGACCAGTGACAACTGTCATTGCTTAGCTGCAGAAATACCACACGACACAGGACGGGCGAAAATATCCACTCCACGGAGCCCATGTCACAAATAACGAGGAAGACGTCCGCATTCGGCACCGTCACATACCTTTCGGCCGCCTCGAAGCGGCGGGGCACGCACAGCGATTGCCATCGGTGGAGTTCAAATTGCTGATACGACTTTAATAAACACAGAGGTAACAAACCATCACTGGCACAGTCGTTGCCTAATCTGTTCTTGCTTTATTGCGCGAGAAAACGTCGGCGGCATGCAGCGTAAAAAAAGTAAACAATCAGTGGCGGCAAAATGAACAGGCCTAACCTTGCGTCGGCCTCCTTCCGATTTTCTGCCGTTCTTTTTCTCGTTCTTCCTCTCACGATCACAGATGTCAGCGCTTCCGATTTGTCACGCTCCTGTCCCGGCTTTCAACGCGAGGTAGAAGCGTCCGAGCCGTCACAATCCCGCGAAAACAACCGATGCATCCAAGAAGACCCATCTCGACCGACTCGGCACCGTCCCCCGTCCCTTCGTCGACGGCGCGGAAGCGCGGCCGGTCGCCGGCAACGCCGCGTTGCGCATGCGCCACCGTCCTGGGAGGGGAAATGACGTAGCGCGCTCTGTGGCGCTCTGTCAAGTTCCGGGTAGATCTCTCGAATCCCGCAGATCAAGTTTGGCGGAGTTGGAGGCGCTCCACGGGGCGGTAGCTGCCAGAGATCTACGAGCGGAAGATGACCAAGTCGAGCCAGATCTGCGAGCGGAATATGCGCGCTCAAAATGGAGCGCTTTTGGAGCGCTCGAGATCTGCGAGCGGAATTCACCATAAG
>JAZHYW010065246.1:5000-13217 GCA_037355805.1 Ixodes ricinus | reverse complement strand
GCGAGGAGGAAAAAAGCGAAGTAACGTGTCTTTAAAGCCTTCTGAAACCCATTAAACACAGTCCCTATTTTCGAACTAATTTCCCCTTTGCCCCTAAACGATGACGGAAATCCCTAGATCTAGAGAACAATCCCTGAGGTTGGCAGCACTGGTTGGGACGCTTTCGCGGAAGAAATTTCTCGCTCATTTCAGTTTTCGTTTTATTGTTCGTTCACTAGCCACATGATCCGCCTCGCGGTTAGCTGCTAAAACACCAACTTGGCACACTGCGTGCAACTCGACCAGTTGCCGAAGGTCGGCGAGTGAGAACCCCAGCCGAAACGGAACCACGCACGCCGCATACATTGGTACGCATTGAAGTCGGAGCCGTCCGGTTGCGCTGGGTTGACAGCATGAACTGCTGCGTATCATGTTTGTCACGGTGTCGGTACGGCTGATATATTCTACTGCCGCTTTGCGCTCTGGGTTTGTTTTTCTACCAGTAACGCCTACATATGTTAGCGCCGGTGACTAACTGAAATGCCATCCCACACTCTAGGGTATGCAGTGCCAGCTTCGTCGGAGATGTTCTCTTCAAAGACGTTTCGTGCCCATCGAACGAGTCGTTCATATTTGAGAGTTTTAGCGAGTCGTTTTCGAAGCACACGGTTCCGAAATTACGAACGTGCAGCTGGCCCGTTCCGTGGAACCGTACTATCACGATCAAAATGAGTGCGAACACAGCTCCGCGTTGCCCGCGGTACTATCAGTGCCCCCTGCCGATTGCTCTTTCAACTATAACTGCACCTTGCGTTCGAGGCAAATTGTCTCTGGCGATTGCCGCACCACTCTGCACTTCCGGGTCGTCTGCTACCGCAAAAACGGTTGGCGAAACCGCGAAACCGTTTGCCAATGACGAGGACCATTTTTTGCTAGCAACGTGCGCCAGCAAATATGACTTGTATAAATATTTTTAGGGTTATATTTTTTATTAAGAAGTTTTAGTAGATTATTACTATGACTTCGATAACAATCCCCGATACTTTGCCGACGCCTTTGCATGCATCATGATGTTATCGGAGGTATCAAAACAATCAACTAGGACTGCCTATTGTTTACTTCGCGTGGGTTGTGCGAGAGTAAAGGACTACCGATTCGCACAGGCAAGAAGTTAGTGCGGTGCGAGCGTGGGTGATATCCTTTACAATAGAAAACAGGGCGGAAAAAACGGAGGACGTAGATGAAACACACAGGACATCCTCGTCGTTTTTATCGTGCTGTTTTCCATGATGATTTCCAACCCACTCGCCCAAATGTCCATTCTTCTAAATGACACCATTCGCACCTTGGCACTGTAAAAGCAGCATGACACAGCATAATGTTCAGAGTCGCTTCGGGTTATCATGCGATAATCAGTCCGCTAGTTTGCAACTCGAACGCATTTACCTTTCAGTAATCGGGCGAGACACGTCAAAATGTCGAGAGTGCCGATGGACGAAAGACAACTCATTATTAATCTGTGCCTGAGAGAATATTCGCAGAGGGCTATTGCAGATATGACAGGACGGCCATTATCGACAGTAAATCGAATAATTCAGAAATACAGGGATGAAGGACTTCTTGAGGACGCGCCGCACAACAGGCGCCCTCGAGCAACCACGGTGGACGAAGATCACCAGATTGTTGCAGCTGTAGCTGTAAATCCCTTTCAATCGGCGCGGGAGGTTCGGGAAGCCCTGGCGATCGAGGCATCCGTCCAGACAGTGCGCCGAAGATTCTCCGAGGCCGGACTGGCAAGCCGCATGGCGGCCCAAAAACCGCTCCTCACAGAATCAAATAAGCGAGACCGGCTTCGATTTGCCAGGGAGCACGAGTCATGGACGCGGGAAGACTGGGCCAAGGTGGTGTTTTCCGACGAGTCGACGTTCACGACCCGGTGGGACCAACGGCTCCGCGTGTGGCGGCCAGTATGTTGCCGGTGAGAATAGCTTATTTTTTTCCCCTATCCGTATTAAAACGTGACTTTAGAAGATCAAACATTGTTTTTTCAGCTTCGAAGAGCAGTTTGTGCAGAAGGTCGCCTCCAGTGGTCGAAACGCCGTCAACGTCTGGGGCGCGGTGTCTCCCAATGGACTCGGACCGCTCTTCAGGATTGAGGGCAGCATGGCGTCAGACGACTATTGCACAATAATCGACCACGTCATGCTGCCTTACGTCCTGGATGGCCCGTTTCCAGATGGAGACTTCGTGTTCCAACACGACCAGTCCCCAGTTCACACGTCACGCCAGGTCCGGTCCCTCCTGGAGGAGCGCTGTGTCACGACGCTGCCTTGGCCCCCAAAAGGAGCCGACCTCAACATCGTCGAACACGTTTGGGGGCGGATCAAGTCAACCATGGCACGGCGTCCTCTACACCGCGCCACTTCCGACGAACTATGGGAAGAGGTCAGCCGTGAATGGGTACGACTTCGGGGCGAGCCGGACTTCGTGACCGCGCTCTATGGCTCCTTGCCTGACAGGATGAGGGCTGTGGTCGCGGGTAACGGGGAGATGACACGTTATTAATTTCCCTATTCAGTGACACTACTGTTAAAGACCCCCTCCAATGACCTCGATCCGGTTGGAAAAGCTTTACAGACACAGTTGCGACATTCTTTTTTGCCGCGGTGACCATTGCAGCAAATACTTTTGAGACATATAATTAAATTTCTAATCACACGATTGCTATCTTGTGTCCGATATTGCCCTCTGTGAATATTTTCTCATCGTCCAGATTTCTGTTCTCACCACTACGTAACTTTTGTCAAATTGTTCAAAATTTGAACACAATCAAAGTAAAGTGTCATCTACTGTATTTCAGAAGTTTTGTAAACATATGCGATAAACGACCAAAAAATAAAACATGTGACTCCATGCTGAACGTCCACACCTCTGTAAAAGCGTTTGTTTCTATTCGCGTCTCCAGACACGTGCTTTTAAACCCCCAATAAACAGCTTCATTATTTATCTGCCAAACGATCGTACAATTGATGTAGAAAGGCGCCTTAGCGCGATACCCTCATTCAACAGCTTGGCGTTTCAAACGCTTGGAGCAGTTTGCTTATTTTGAGTCAAGAGGGTTCCTCGATGTGCGTCTGTCACAGGGGTGAAGACAGCCACTGTCGTATTGAGAACTGCCCGCGCTTACCAAATTGACCTCAAAATGACGCTCGCTTCGGAGCTAAGCGCTCGCTCCGAACGAGACCGAAGCGCGTGCATTCTAGGGTTTAAAATGGCGGAGATGTCAGCACCCTAATAGAAACGTGGCGCGTGTGTATGAAAGATTTTAATTGAAGACGGGGATACAGCATTCTAAGCAACAACCAAGCACGCGCATGTGCACTCCTTGAGAAAGCGACGCAAGCACCCGCCATAGGCACGAAATTTCAAGATGGCACCAATGTGAGAAATGCAGGTAGGGGCTTCAGTTTTCCCGCCTCCAGCGTGAGTTTCGTCTTTGTTAATAATGCTTTTCGTGCGTCGCGTGCGTGCACACGCAGCCAAAGCACTCCAGATGCATGCGAGCGCGCGCTCGAGACCGGGAATACGGGAAAAAAACGCTGTGACGTTCTTACCTTGATAATGATTGTACGACACAAAAATACCGTGAATAATATTTATAGAACGAACGATAAATTACAATGTCTTTAAAACCAACAAAAACGAAAATGATTTTTTCCAGAAGTTTATGTATAATTCATGCGAGGGAATTCAGTCGCAATAGGAATATTACAAATGTTTGATCCGCAACGCGCGCCAGATTGCGCTTAAATTTTGTTGTGTAATATTGCTTTTATAGCGTCCGAGTGCAAACGGTATTGTTCACGCTGGCACTGCGCTAACTTCTTTCTTGTGCGCATTGGTGGTCCTTTGCTGTTGCAAAACGCACGCGAAGCAAATAATAGGCAGCCTTAGTTGATTGTTTTGATTCAACTGATAACAGTATGATTCATGCTTAAAGGCGTCGGCAAAGTATCGGGGATTGTTATCGGAGTCATAGTAATAATCTACTAAAACTTCTTAATAAAAAAGCTGACCCTAAAAATATTTATACAAGTCATATTTGCTGGCGCACGTTGCTAGCGAAAAATGCTCCTTGTCATTGGCAAACGGTTTCGCGGTTTCGCCAACCGTTTTTGCGCTAGCAGACGACCCGGAAGTGCAAAGTGGTGCGGCAATCGCCAGAGACAATTTGCCTCGAACGCAAGGTGCAGTTATAGTTGAAAGAGCAATCGGCAGGGGGCACTGATAGTACCGCGGGCAACGCGGAGCTGTGTTCGCACTCATTTTGATCGTGATAGTACATAAAATTTAACGTATTTTAGCGAATCGTAAAACGCGCAACCGTGTAAACGATGATGATGATTGTGTTTGACCGGCGGCGCCATCCTCTAGTAAACATGTGAAACATTCTACAGCGTGCCAATCCGTGGCGCCTCGTTTTTCCGGCGTATGACTGATCTAAACAAGACGGCCGACCTAACATTTGCCGGTCGGAATTTCAAGACCTGCGAAGCTAGATAGAGTAAGTCCCTGCACGATAGTAAAGGTAGGTGATGTGTCCAGTCATCTTAAATTTGAGCGAACATTCACGTTGTGTGCCGTCGAACCAAGTCATTTCGCCTGCTCGCGGTCGCCACGGTAGCTAACCAGCCCGCACGAACTGAAATGCCAATTCCAGACTCGCGGGTATACACTGTCAATTTCATTGGAGGAATGCCCTCCAAATGCGTTATGTCCCCATCGTACCTGGCATGGTGTTTCCGGACGAGTATGGCATGCAGTCTGTACTTCATAAAGAAAGATTCGAACGGTGCAAAAAGTGACAAATATGAATCTAAGGAAAACTACAATGAAATTCGGAATCACCGGACAATCGATGTTTGAGTATATATATGGCATTTCAGTGGTGTGCTCTCTTTTTAATCGCCTTTCTTCACATATTGGGTTACCGGTAGGCCGTGTATGACTGCAAAACAAAACGCCGGAATTATTTTGGGTCAAATTAATGCCAAAATAGCTAATACACCTCATAAAAAAATGAAAGCCGTTTACAACTCCCTTGTAACGCCGAATGAGAGCGCAGCTCTTGAGGAGGAGCGGAAGGCACGGACGGGGGGGGGGGGTCACGTGACCTCGGGAAGGGGGGGGTCACGTGGCCTGGGGGTCACGTGACCTCGAGGAGAAGGGGGAATTTTCCCCGCTAAATTTAGCGGGGAAAATTTTCCCACTAAATTTAGCTGGGAAATTTTTCCGCTAGATTTAGCGGGAAAATTTTCCAATAAATTTAGCGGGGAAAAGTTTCGCCAGATTTAGCGGGGAAAATTTCCCGCAAGATTTCGCGGGGAAAATTTTCCGCTATGATTTAGCGGAAAATTTTCCGCCAGATTTAGCAGAAAATTTTCCGCTAAATTAGCGGAAAATTTTCTGCTAGATTTAGCGGGGGAAAATTTTCCGCTAAATTTAGCGGGAAATTTACCCATCGATGCACCGCGCGTTTACGCCGACGGCGACGCCGACGGCGACGGCGACGTCGCTCAAGCCGGAAACGGGCGCCTAAGAGCTGCGCTCTAAAAACAAATAAAGTGATAATATTAAAGTCCTTGAAAAAAAAATTTTCGTCAAGTTAAAACAAAATATGAATCATATATATATATATATATTTTTAAGTTACTCTACCTAAAAAAGTCCTGTTTTTCACTAGTCTTCTTCCAATCGCCGAAAACATGTAAAAGAAAGACTCACTGCAAATTTAATTATATCCTAAAGTGCGGATTAAGTCAAAACTTCTTTTCTTAATATCAACCACGTCATACTAGAACAAAAAGAGCTTGATTTGTTTGATTATTTAGAAACTTTTATTTGCTGTACTTCTTCAGCAAAACAAAATAAGAATATCTTCGAGTTTCTATGAAAATGCCCAGGAAACAGCTCGTTCCCGCCAGATTGTTTTCTCAGCTTCGTACACTCGGTGCTACTGTTGCCACTGCTTCTGAGGCCGATTCCAAACAAAGTATTAAAGGTCTCTCAACCACACCAAAAGTGAAATTATATATATATATATATATATATATATATATATATATATATATATATATATATATATATATATATATATATATATATATATCTGCGTGTCGAACCGAAAAATTCGGGTTCGGTTACGGTTCAGGTTCAGGTAAATTTATTTTGTTCCGGTTCAGTTCCGGTTCGATTAATTCGATCCGCGAACCGGTTCGCGAACCGGTTCGGGGCGCTGAACCGGTTCGCGAACCGGTTCGGAAATTATAAATGACAAATTGCAACATCAAAATAAATTACAAATAAAACATCTGAAATCAGCACATACGAAACGGGATACATCGTCGAAACTAGTAGTGCATAACGTTTATAAAAGCCTGTAGCCAATGCAAGCGGCAAACAACGACTGTCTGATGACAGGGCTGTCTGTCACGGGCGCTAACTCCAGCGTCTGCTGAGCGTTGGTTTGAGCGCACGCGCCCGCTTGAGTCCCATGACTACGCTGGGCAGGCGACGGAAGCAACAGAAGCTCGGCAGATCCTTTGTCAAATTCCGAAAGTGCGCGCAGCTTCGCTTCTCCGCGAGCGACTAGGGTTTGTATCCCTGTTTTTTTTTTCCCCGCATTTATCGAGTTTCCGGTACGAAAAAATACGGCATGTAAATCTTGACACTTCATAGCTCGATATACTCTGACCGGTGGTTGGGGCAGCGAAGAGCAGATATAATTCATGAATGCTCATTTCAACTGTAAATAACATTTCTTTCTCTCCCTCAAACATAATCAAACTCCACAGCCTTTTCTTTTCTCATTCCGATGGAAGCAAGCTTCAAGAACTCGCGCGTTCTAGAAACGTGTTATGAAATGAGCACACAGCAGCATTTAGGATTTACGAGATTGTAAAAAAATGAAATCCCGTGACGCGATTTTTTTTTTTTTGCACAGCCTTCCAATTTTCTTTTTTCCGTGCAAGCCGCGACCAGCGCAATACTGGTTCCTCTGTCAAGATTCATGGATGCAGCGTTTGTCAAGATTCATGAATGCAGCGTTTATATTCCTAAGACTGAGTGGAGAAGAAAAATATGTAAGCGAGGTGTGTGTCAGTTGACGGCACTTAAAAAACAAATGGCATTGATAGCACATTCATTGTCAACAGCGCGTGGCCGAACCGTTTTGACATGAGCCGGTAACCGTTATTTTTTCCGGTTCAGTTCCGTTTCGGGCTCATCGCGATAACAATATAACAGCTTCGGGTTCGGGTTCAGTTCCGGAAAAAATACCGGTTCGGTTCCGGTTTTCGGTTCGGTTCGGTTCCAAATCGACACCCTGATATACGCAACTTTCTCATGCACAGGAAGATATTTGTAAGCACGAGTGATGGAAATAGCAAACAACACGAACTCCACCATGGTGTGCCACAAGGCAGCGTGTTAAGCCCCACTTTATTCAATGTAGTCATGGCTGAACTGCCAAGCAAACTTCCTTCACCACTAAATGTGTCCATCTACGCTGATGATATTTGTATATGGGTATCTGGGTCTTCAGAGACCAAACTACAAGAACAATTGCAGCATGGTCTTAATGACACATACAGTTATCTTCGGGAAAGGGGCATGGACATTTCAGTTCAAAAATCTGCATTTCTTCCATTTACTAGAAAGCACCTTAAGAATTTTAAATTGACACTTCAAGGACAACAGATTGAAAAGGTGAAGTGGCATCGTTTTCTTGGAGTTACACTGGACTGCTCCCTCACATGGTCAAGACATATTAACATGCTCGAGGAAAAAATTAACGGAGTCATTAACGTTCTTCGATATGTGGCAGGTGCCAGATGGGGAGGCTCGACTGATGGACTACTGCTATTGCATACAGCTCTAGTACGCCAGACTATCGCATATTCCATTCCTGTTTTACATGGCCTCTCACCAACACTGGAGAAACGCTTGACATACATGATTGCGCGAAGTTTGCGCGTGTGCCTTGGACTCCCCCGCGCAACATCTAGTGACCTCGTCATTGCTGAGGCCAAGGAACCTCCAGTACCTGTTCTCCGGGAACAAGAAACATGCCGTCACTATCTTCGATTGGCTTCACACTCACATGCCCGACCCTTGTGCCAAAAGATACTTCGACGGACGGAGTCTAACTTTCACCGTCTCCTCGTCGCACTACCCATC
>JAZHYW010065243.1:0-12603 GCA_037355805.1 Ixodes ricinus | reverse complement strand
CGGCCTGATTTTAAGGTTATGATGTTATAATGTTAATGAAATTAATGCAAATATGCTGCGAGCTGGACAAGAATAACAGTAACAATCTCTGGAGAGGGGGAGCAAGGGGGACAAAGGACAAACATCAATCTCAAAACACAAGTATATAGGTGACTGGTGCGCGACTGAAAAAATTCGCCTTGTCCTGGGACCAGGGACCTCTCCATTTCCAGTGGAGCAGGAGTTAGAGGTAAGTAGAGCAAATGACTTTTAACAGCTGCCACCAGTCTAACCCCAACAAGAATGAACGGCCTGATTTTAAGGTTATGATGTTATAATGTTAATGAAATTAATGCAAATATGCTGCGAGCTGGACAAGAATAACAGTAACAATCTCTGGAGAGGGGGAGCAAGGGGGACAAAGGACAAACATCAATCTCAAAACACAAGTATATAGGTGACTGGTGCGCGACTGAAAAAATTCGCCTTGTCCTGGGACCAGGGACCTCTCCATTTCCAGTGGAGCAGGAGTTAGAGGTAAGTAGAGCAAATGACTTTTAACAGCTGCCACCAGTCTAACCCCAACAAGAATGAACGGCCTGATTTTAAGGTTATGATGTTATAATGTTAATGAAATTAATGCAAATATGCTGCGAGCTGGACAAGAATAACAGTAACAATCTCTGGAGAGGGGGAGCAAGGGGGACAAAGGACAAACATCAATCTCAAAACACAAGTATATAGGTGACTGGTGCGCGACTGAAAAAATTCGCCTTGTCCTGGGACCAGGGACCTCTCCATTTCCAGTGGAGCAGGAGTTAGAGGTAAGTAGAGCAAATGACTTTTAACAGCTGCCACCAGTCTAACCCCAACAAGAATGAACGGCCTGATTTTAAGGTTATGATGTTATAATGTTAATGAAATTAATGCAAATATGCTGCAGAGCTGGACAAGAATAACAGTAACAATCTCTGGAGAGGGGGAGCAAGGGGGACAAAGGACAAACATCAATCTCAAAACACAAGTATATAGGTGACTGGTGCGCGACTGAAAAATTCGCCTTGTCCTGGGACCAGGGACCTCTCCATTTCCAGTGGAGCAGGAGTTAGAGGTAAGTAGAGCAAATGACTTTTAACAGCTGCCACCAGTCTAACCCCAACAAGAATGAACGGCCTGATTTTAAGGTTATGATGTTATAATGTTAATGAAATTAATGCAAATATGCTGCGAGCTGGACAAGAATAACAGTAACAATCTCTGGAGAGGGGGAGCAAGGGGGACAAAGGACAAACATCAATCTCAAAACACAAGTATATAGGTGACTGGTGCGCGACTGAAAAAATTCGCCTTGTCCTGGGACCAGGGACCTCTCCATTTCCAGTGGAGCAGGAGTTAGAGGTAAGTAGAGCAAATGACTTTTAACAGCTGCCACCAGTCTAACCCCAACAAGAATGAACGGCCTGATTTTAAGGTTATGATGTTATAATGTTAATGAAATTAATGCAAATATGCTGCGAGCTGGACAAGAATAACAGTAACAATCTCTGGAGAGGGGGAGCAAGGGGGACAAAGGACAAACATCAATCTCAAAACACAAGTATATAGGTGACTGGTGCGCGACTGAAAAAATTCGCCTTGTCCTGGGACCAGGGACCTCTCCATTTCCAGTGGAGCAGGAGTTAGAGGTAAGTAGAGCAAATGACTTTTAACAGCTGCCACCAGTCTAACCCCAACAAGAATGAACGGCCTGATTTTAAGGTTATGATGTTATAATGTTAATGAAATTAATGCAAATATGCTGCGAGCTGGACAAGAATAACAGTAACAATCTCTGGAGAGGGGAGCAAGGGGGACAAAGGACAAACATCAATCTCAAAACACAAGTATATAGGTGACTGGTGCGCGACTGAAAAATTCGCCTTGTCCTGGGACAGGGACCTCTCCATTTCCAGTGGAGCAGGAGTTAGAGGTAAGTAGAGCAAATGACTTTTAACAGCTGCCACCAGTCTAACCCCAACAAGAATGAACGGCCTGATTTTAAGGTTATGATGTTATAATGTTAATGAAATTAATGCAAATATGCTGCGAGCTGGACAAGAATAACAGTAACAATCTCTGGAGAGGGGGAGCAAGGGGGACAAAGGACAAACATCAATCTCAAAACACAAGTATATAGGTGACTGGTGCGCGACTGAAAAAATTCGCCTTGTCCTGGGACCAGGGACCTCTCCATTTCCAGTGGAGCAGGAGTTAGAGGTAAGTAGAGCAAATGACTTTTAACAGCTGCCACCAGTCTAACCCCAACAAGAATGAACGGCCTGATTTTAAGGTTATGATGTTATAATGTTAATGAAATTAATGCAAATATGCTGCGAGCTGGACAAGAATAACAGTAACAATCTCTGGAGAGGGGGAGCAAGGGGGACAAAGGACAAACATCAATCTCAAAACACAAGTATATAGGTGACTGGTGCGCGACTGAAAAAATTCGCCTTGTCCTGGGACCAGGGACCTCTCCATTTCCAGTGGAGCAGGAGTTAGAGGTAAGTAGAGCAAATGACTTTTAACAGCTGCCACCAGTCTAACCCCAACAAGAATGAACGGCCTGATTTTAAGGTTATGATGTTATAATGTTAATGAAATTAATGCAAATATGCTGCGAGCTGGACAAGAATAACAGTAACAATCTCTGGAGAGGGGGAGCAAGGGGGACAAAGGACAAACATCAATCTCAAAACACAAGTATATAGGTGACTGGTGCGCGACTGAAAAAATTCGCCTTGTCCTGGGACCTCTCCATTTCCAGTGGAGCAGGAGTTAGAGGTAAGTAGAGCAAATGACTTTTAACAGCTGCCACCAGTCTAACCCCAACAAGAATGAACGGCCTGATTTTAAGGTTATGATGTTATAATGTTAATGAAATTAATGCAAATATGCTCCGAGCTGGACAAGAATAACAGTAACAATCTCTGGAGAGGGGGAGCAAGGGGGACAAAGGACAAACATCAATCTCAGAAACACAAGTATATAGGTGACTGGTGCGCGACTGAAAAAATTCGCCTTGTCCTGGGACCTCTCCATTTCCAGTGGAGCAGGAGTTAGAGGTAAGTAGAGCAAATGGACTTTTAACAGCTGCTACCAGTCTAACTCCAACAAGAATGAACGGCCTGATTTTAAGGTTATGATGTTATAATGTTAATGAAATTAATGCAAATATGCCGCGAGCTGGACAAGAATAACAGTAACAATCTCTGGAGAGGGGGAGCAAGGGGGACAAAGGGCACAAACACCAATCTCAAAACACAAGTATGAGGTGACTGGGTGCGCGACTGAAAAAATTCGCCTTGTCTGGGACCTGGGACCTCTCCATTTCCAGAGGAGCAGGAGTTAGAGGTAAGTAGAGCAAATGACTTAACAGCTGCCACCAGTCTAACCCCAACACGAATGAACGGCCTGATTTTAAGGTTATGATGTTATAATGTTAATGTAAATTAATGCAAATATGCTGCGAGCTGGACAAGAATAACAGTAACAATCTCTGGAGAGGGGGAGCAAGGGGGACAAAGGACAAACATCAATCTCAAAACACAAGTATATAGGGTGACTGGTGCGCGACTGAAAAAATTCGCCTTGTCCTGGGACCAGGACCTCTCCATTTCCAGTGGAGCAGAGTTAGAGGTGAGCAGAGCAAATGACTTTTAACAGCTGCCACCAGTCTAACCCCAACAAGAATGAACGGCCTGATTTTAAGGTTATGATGTTATAATGTGAATGAAATTAATGCAAATATGCTACGAGCTGGACAAGAATAACAGTAACAATCTCTGGAGAGGGGGAGCAAGGGGGACAAAGGACAAACATCAATCTCAAAACACAAGTATATAGGTGACTGGTAGCATGACTGAAAAAATTGCCTTGTCCTGGGACCTCTCCATTTCCAGTGGAGCAGGAGTTAGAGGTAAGTAGAGCAAATGACTTTAACAGCTGCCACCAGTCTAACCCCAACAAGAATGAACGGCCTGATTTTAAGGTTATGATGTTATAATGTTAATGAAATTAATGCAAATATGCTGCGAGCTGGACAAGAATAACAGTAACAATCTCTGGAGAGGGGGAGCAAGGGGACAAAGGACAACCATCAACTCTCAAAACACAAGTATATAGGTGACTGGTGCGCGACTGAAAAAATCTGCCTTGTCCTGGGACCTCTCCATTTCCAGTGGAGCAGGAGTTAGAGGTAAGTAGAGCAAATGACTTTTAACAGCTGCCACCAGTCTAACCCCAACAAGAATGAACGGCTCTGATTTTAAGGTTATGATGTTATAATGTTAATGAAATTAATGCAATATGCTCCGAGCTGACAAGAATAACAGTAACAATCTCTGAGAGGCGAGCAAGGGGGACGAAAGGACAAACACCAATCTCAAAACACAAGTATATAGGTGACTGGTGCGCGACTGAAAAAAATTGCCTTGCCCTGGGACCTCTCCATTTCCAGAGGAGCAGGAGTTAGAGGTAAGTAGAGCAAATGACTTAACAACTGCCACCAGTCTAACCCCAACACGAATGAACGGCCTCGATTTGTAAGGTTATGATGTTATAATGTTAATGAAATTAATGCAAATATGCTATGAGCTGGACAAGAATAACAGTAACAATCTCTGGAGAGGGGGAGCAAGGGGGACAAAGGACAAACATCAATCTCAAAACACAAGTATATAGGGTGACTGGTGCGCGACTGAAAAATTGCCTTGTCCTGGGACCAGGGACTCTCCATTTCCAGTGGAGTAGGAGTAGAGGTAAGTAGAGCAAATGACTTTTAACAGCTGCCACCAGTCTAACCCCAACAAGAATGAACGGCCTGATTTTAAGGTTATGATGTTATAATGTGAATGAAATTAATGCAAATATGCTGCGAGCTGGACAAGAATAACAGTAACAATCTCTGGAGAGGGGAGCAAGGGGGACAAAGGACAAACATCAATCTCAAAACACAAGTATATAGGTGACTGGTGCGCGACTGAAAAAATTCGCCTTGTCCTGGGACCTCTCCATTTCCAGTGGAGCAGGAGTTAGAGGTAAGTAGAGCAAATGACTTTTAACAGCTGCCACCAGTCTAACCCCAACAAGAATGAACGGCCTGATTTTAAGGTTATGATGTTATAATGTTAATGAAATTAATGCAAATATGCTCGTGAGCTGGACAAGAATAACAGTAACAATCTCTGGAGAGGGGGAGCAAGGGGGACAAAGGACAAACATCAATCTCAAAACACAAGTATATAGGTGACTGGTGCGCGACTGAAAAATTCGCCTTGTCCTGGGACCTCTCCATTTCCAGTGGAGCAGGAGTTAGAGGTAAGTAGAGCAAATGACTTTAACAGCTGCCACCAGTCTAACCCCAACAAGAATGAACGGCCTGATTTTAAGGTTATGATGTTATAATGTTAATGAAATTAATGCAAATATGCTGCGAGCTGGACAAGAATAACAGTAACAATCTCTGGAGAGGGGGAGCAAGGGGGACAAAGGACAAACATCAATCTCAAAACACAAGTATATAGGTGACTGGTGCGCGACTGAAAAAATTCGCCTTGTCCTGGGACCAGGGATCTTCCATTTCCAGTGGAGCAGGAGTTAGAGGTAAGTAGAGCAAATGACTTTTAACAGCTGCCACCAGTCTAACCCCAACAAGAATGAACGGCCTGATTTTAAGGTTATGATGTTATAATGTTAATGAAATTAATGCAAATATGCTGCGAGCTGGACAAGAATAACAGTAACAATCTCTGGAGAGGGGGAGCAAGGGGGACAAAGGACAAACATCAATCTCAAAACACAAGTATATAGGTGACTGGTGCGCGACTGAAAAAATTCGCCTTGTCCTGGGACCTCTCCATTTCCAGTGGAGCAGGAGTTAGAGGTAAGTAGAGCAAATGACTTTTAACAGCTGCCACCAGTCTAACCCCAACAAGAATGAACGGCCTGATTTTAAGGTTATGATGTTATAATGTTAATGAAATTAATGCAAATATGCTGCGAGCTGGACAAGAATAACAGTAACAATCTCTGGAGAGGGGGAGCAAGGGGGACAAAGGACAAACATCAATCTCAAAACACAAGTATATAGGTGACTGGTGCGCGACTGAAAAAATTCGCCTTGTCCTGGGACCCTCTCCATTTCCAGTGGAGCAGGAGTTAGAGGTAAGTAGAGCAAATGACTTTTAACAGCTGCTACCAGGTCTAACCCCAACAAGAATGAACGGCCTGATTTTAAGGTTATGATGTTATAATGTTAATGAAATTAATGCAAATATGCTGCGAGCTGGACAAGAATAACAACAACAATCCCTGGAGAGGGGGATGATGGACCGTCCTGGCCCCGCTGGGCGATGACATGCACTTTAGTATTCTTCTCGCAAGCCTTCCTCCTCTCCCTTTCCCTGGTTCCAGTGGCACAAGGTAAACATTCGTTGACTGACCATGCTGTACTTGTTGCGTACCAGAAACATCTTATGATGCAAAAAAAAAAAAAAAAAAAAAAAAAAGTATCGTCGTGAATAATCATTTTTCAAATATAGTTAATACACCAATACATACTTCCTTCTTGCCGAAAAAAGAAGCACAAAGGTGAACGCAGGGTGCAACAGCTAATAAAATATTATCGCCGTCGATTATGGAGTAGGTAATAAAATAATATTATTCTTATTTTGATTTGATTTTTATTAGGTGTTGGAAAGGTTTTCTTTTCAATTACGAAGAGCAAATGTACATGGCTCTCGAAAGCGGGAAACAATTGAACGCTTTGCCAAAGGTCTCAGTACTGCTTAAGAAAGAATGCAGCTGTTTCCGAAAGCCAAGGTTGCAGAAAGGCAAACCTTGTGCCGTGCATTACGTGACAGTTAAAACTGCTAGCTAGTGTAACAAAACAGGGTACATTATTAGCGGTTAAAAGCGCTAAAAAAATGACAGACGATTAGAAGAGACACCATCCCAAGCGCAACTTACAACTGGTTTAATCTTGGGAAACACACCCACAGCGAAACCGACAAGACGTGCACATGCCATTGACTCCCAATCACCACTCATCAGATCTTATTCTTTCACAATGTGCATGATCGTAAATACAATAGCTCCAATTCATTGAGGGGTTACTGATGGGCACTAACAGAAGTAGCTTCGTCACAATCTGAAAAAGAAAACGCTCCGTATCTTTTTTGTTTTTATATTCTTGTTTCGTGCCAAGATAACGGTGTTGTCGAAAGAAGGTATACATTCACACCTATTACAATGCACTGCTAGATTTCCAGAGAGGGCTGACCTCAACGACAGGGCATGTCCCCTCAGCCTTTCGTTCACACATCTCCCCGACTGCCCCACGTACACCTTCCCACAAGACAGAGGATTCTGTGCACAATGCCCACTTTGCAGCCCACGTACTTTGTCGCGTGCTTTTTTTGACGACATATTTACACGTGTATCTCCCCGTTCCACCCTTCCCCAAAACTTGCTTAACTTTCGTGGAGCTGAGAGGAAAACCTGAAATGCCATGCTTTTTCCCCCAATTTCCGTTTGTTTGTTATGGCTAACATTATGTATATACGGAATCACCACTGGTCTTTTAGCTGGCTTGACCCTCTTCCCTCCTCCACGAACCCCTCAATGAGCTCAAAGGGAACACCCCTTTTCTTGCCCTAGGACAGTAAGCCCAAACATACATGCGACGGGAGAAGTTCCAAGTTCAGCATCTAAAAACACTGCAGTGCACCCTCCTCCGGGTTCTCACTTGTGAAACTCAAGCCCCAGGGGCAAGTTTTAAAAATCTCTAGATATCTGACACAAACATCGGCCCGTTCTGAATCCTAGTTCTGAACGAGAACAGAACAACGTAGTCGTCTATAAATCTGAAGACGCGAACGACGTCTGCCTTCAATCTGCTCTTAGCGTCCCTATCACACTTCGCTAAGTACAAATCACCTAGCGCTGGAGCCACATTCGCCCTAATACACACACCTTGTTTCTGCACAAACTGCGCGTCTCCGCAGGTCCGCCTCTGTGGTGTGCGTCTCTTCTAGTTCTAATCGTCCATCGTTTTCTTTAACGCTTTTAACCCCCCATCATGTTCAACCTGCTAGCCCAAATTCATACCCTTCTACAATTCAGAGTAAGTTATCGTAAGTCTAAATCAAATATAATGCCCGTCGCATGCTATGTGGAAAGAAAAGGTGAAATGTGTTCTATATGCATAGGCTGTCCCAAGTCACCAGGCTCGATCTAAAATGGACCGTAAAAATCGACGCCCGCACGTAGTAATCTGTAGCTTTCGTCAAAGGTGTATTTCACAGGTCGGTTTTTTCTTGTAAAATTACAAAGCGTAGCTCCCTTTCTGTAAAAAAAATAGGGCCAAGAAACTTGCCAGGGTCAACGGCGGGCGGCGACGCAGGCGACCAAGTCGAGTGCCGGCGGGGCGCGTTTGGCGCTCGTATTGATAGATGGCGCTACCTCCTTATCGAGACTGCTCGCGACCACCGTGGTTTATTAAAATGAACATAATATTTTTGTAATGTACCTTTGGTTTAAAAATAAATGCAAACAATAAAAGCAAACTAAAGTAAAAAAAAACGCGTTTGCATAACGACGGCGCTTTTGCTGCCAGCGGATTTCGTCTGCGTGTCGTCTGTTTTCTTTCGCTGGTCGGCTACACCTTCGGACGCTGCTCCCGACGCCATCTATCAATACGCGCGCCAAACAGACCCCGCAACTCGACTCGGTCGTCTGCGTAGCCGTCCGCCGTTGACCCTGGCAAGATTTTTGGCCCTATTTTTTACAGAAAGACAGCTACGCTTTATAATTTTACAAGAAAAAACCGACCTGTGGAATACACACTTTGACGAAAAGTTTACATTGCTACGTGCAGGCGTCCAGTTTTATGGTCCATTTCAGATCGAGGCTGGTGACTTAGGACACCCTAATAGATACTTTGGGAAGCCAGTCTGTTTCGAATTATTTCACCGCTGCAGTACGAACCATAACCTAGGGCTTGTATCATAAAATCGCGTGGCTATGTTTACAGAAATGTGTACCGATGGAACTAAAGTTTATTGCGAAATCTGAGAGAATCGAACTCATAGTCTTTGAAGCTCCCAAGCGTTCGCGCCACGTGAAAAATCAAAGGAACCTATTAAAAAAAAAGTAGATAGAAAGTCGGTAGTTTAGAGACTGTTGGATTAGCGAACCTCTCTACCAATTCTGCATCATGCCCATTTTCTGTATCACACTAAGCCTAAGCCAGTGTATCTCCAATTGAAATATGTGTAAGAGGTGTGCACTTAGCAAATCCGAGAAAAATATAGGCCTCAATATTGTCTTTTGTCTCATTAAAACAAAATCTGAAAGTTTTATATCGGCGTTGCAGAGCATCGATATTGAACGCAGAAATAGAATCCGCAAATCGCTTGTCCCGACGGTGTACCGCAAAATCGATCGTCTGTTTTACAAACAAAATGTAAGCAGAAAGCCATATTTGGATCATTAAATTTAGAGTAAGGCAAATAAGTTATTCATGGACCTGCACATGAATCCCGGACAAAAGCTCACCGGACAAAAGCTCACCGGACAAAAGCTCACCGGACAAAGACGCTCACCCATTTTTTCACATACCCGGACAAAAGCTCACCAGGAAAAAAAATTGCATGTTGGTCTTAACACGAATGCGGACAACTTAGGTGCATGCACGCGCCATTAAAACGCTACGATAAATTAAATTTGACAGGCGCATGGTTTGTTGATTAGAGTGGAAACAAGTTTATTTATCGATTGGTAAGGAGCGAATGCAGTTCCCTACTGCCTCCAGCTGTCTTCGTAGATATAGGTGTACCTGGAACCCCTCGCAAATATTTTTCAGACGATTCTGCAGGCGCAGAGTGGTTTTTCGCACCCGCTTCAACGGGGGTCACCTCTCCGGGCTTGTGTCAATGCCGTGGCAACGAGCGCCTGATCTAGCTGTAGGCATTCAATCAGCCTCCAGACGCTTGGATGGGCGTGGCCGACGAGCTTCTGGAACCCGGTGTTCCATCCTTCGAAGGTGTTGTTCGTCCAGTCTTTATCCTGAAGGGTGGCGTCATACATATTCCACCATTCTGGGGAAGCTCCGGCGTCGTCGGCGCACAGTCAGGCAAAGGGAAGAATTCGCTCTGAGTGCCGCCGCAGAAGGAGCAGAAGGAGCACGGAAGGGGCCGTTGACATACGTGCAATCAAGTAGTAGAGCAGGTCGCCTATGTTACCGGTAGACTTTTCCCTGATGTAGGTTAGTCCTTCGAACACAAGCTGCGGTGGAAGGAACGCCAGCCTATCCAAAATCCCACACAGCTTCCTAAAGTGGTCATCCGCCTTGTACTTGTCCAAAAGGCCCAACTCCCGTTCCTTCAAAATACTTTTTAAAAATTCGCAACTCAATGATTTGTTAAATACAGTTTTGCTTCCGTTTCCTTTCACATCACCCAGAGATAATCCTTGATTTCAAATACATTTACGACGCCACAATGAAGGAAACAATTTAATTTTCTAAGCCTTTCACTTGAAATATTAACCTGAACTCCCCAAAAAACCCATGCATTAGTAATGAAGAGACATTCTGCCTAAACTTTATATGCGCGTTTAGCGTGACGTATGCACAATGAAAAAACGAGGTCACCGAAGGGTGACTTCGCTTCATTCGGTCACTCTTCGGGTTAAAAACTTCGATTCACGAGTTTCTTGGGCGTGGCACAGGCGGTGCTCCGGCTTACCTTGAGTCAAACAAGCTTGATCTTATCAGCTGCACTCAATTTCGGTAACCTAATGTTTTTTTCCCCAAATCGTTTCTTCTTCACCTGCTATGGCCTATCTCTCGACACGTTTTGCATGGGGTGGGGTACCAGTTCTCCTAAAATGGTGCAATGTCATCGCGTCCGCATTTTATCCCAGCCCGTGTTTCGCCCTCGTAGCCAAGAAAAATTAGGTGAGCTTTTGTCCGGGTCTGTGAAAAAACGAGTGAGCTTTTGTCCGGTGAGCTTTTGTCCGGTGAGCTGTCCGGTGACTTTTGTCCGTGAGTTTGTCCGGTTACCCCTGCACATGCCGGTTGGTTTGCCCGCAGAGCTTCATATACCGAGGCACCCATCCCACAAGTTCAACAGAGGCGCCAGCTTTTGTCTCAACCTATCCTATTCTCACATCTATTTAAACTTAGCTTAGTGGAAACCAGTTAGATGTCTGAATGATACCCCTATTAAAGAACGGCTCCCATTTCAAGCATAGACGATTTCACAAGCAAAACGCGTCTTCGCATAGAAAACAAAAAGACCCGCAAGGCTGCAGCTGCGAGACCAGTCTTGCAGAACTAACCATGCATAGACTCTTTAAAACAAAAAGTATAGACAAGGAAAACTCCAAATGTAGTCAGTGTTCTTTGAACTGAAACGGAACGAGGGTGTGTGACACGTTATTTGCTTTCCAATAGCAAATGAAGCGTTCAGAGACAGAGATAGAAACAAAAAACAGTCAATAACCATCGTATTGTTATCGGGAGTATTGTGGACCTCCGAAGACCGGACCAGCTGCAGAGTCTGCAAGGTCATCGAAGACGTTCATTGTTGAGACTAAGTTTTCGGTGGAATGGAAGCGTCGATGCGATTCTGGTCGCTGAGCGCGTGTAACATGCCGAGCTAGAAGTGCTGGTCAGTGTTTGCTAGCCTGAAGAGGCGCGGCTGGTTTCCTTTTTCTTATTTTATTTTGTGAGTTGCATCGAAAAAGCTCTCTCAACCCGCCTCGATGCCTTGACGCCCGACTTAGGCAGCGCGCAGTGCACCAGAGCATGAACGGGGATAAAGGTTTCTGATGCGGCGAATATTTTCCAAACCTGGTCAGCACATGTTCTATTCGGAGCCAATGCCAGCGATTTTGGTGTTAAGCTTTTCACTCAAAACTACACCTTCAGGCAACGATATTCGTACGGTAAAACAATAATACAAAAGAATACCTCAACAAAAACAAACACAATTTTTTTTTTTTTTTTTGTTTTCAAGGGATTTAGAAACGGTTCAGTTAAAGATAACCTACCCCGCCCCTTTTGAGTCGCACTCATATGTATGATGGACAAAAAACGCCGAGGGGGGGGGGGAGGGGAGGGGGTAAAACGACACAAAAAATAGATGACCTTTAAAAAAAAAATCCAGGCATGTACACGTTATTCCAAAAATTTAACTAAATACCGTAACTCGTTACTCGCTCAAGAAGGCGCACACAGTTCGTTGTACCCAGAAGAAGGGTGAGGTCAGACGGGCCGGGGAGGAGGAAGCAGACGGAGCGCTGGAGAAGAGAGGGCGAAACCTTCCCTTCTCTTTTAGCGTTCCGTCTGCTACCTCCTCCCCGGCCCGTCTGACCCTCGCCCTTCGTTCTTAGGTTGCAACGGACTATAAATATGTTACTCTGCTACCGATTCTCAAAAAAGAACTTGTTACGCCACCGAAAGTAGCCGGTTACTTTTCTCGTTACTTTGACGACCCAATACACAACTTTTACTGTTTCATGGTTTAGTGCTTTCTATTCCGTAGTTGTCGCACTTAAGTAGTAGCTGCCTCTCGAAAT